>BQNB010110100.1:0-22622 GCA_026074375.1 Tanacetum coccineum
ATATGTCCAATAAGCCAAAACTGTTTTAGCTTTTAAGTCATTAGATTTAGTTTTACAAACTGTAGCTTTTAGTTAGCTTTTTCCAGCTTATTTTCGAAGTTTCATAAAAAGTGTTTTTTTTAATTTGCTTATTTTTGCTTATTCTGCTTATGTGCCAAAAAGAAAAATAAAAAAACGTTTTATAAAAAAGAAAGGTCACAGGGGTCGAACCTGTGACCTCTCCTTCACAACCCCAACGCCTTACACACACACTCTCTTACCACTGCGCCCTTGGGTCTTTTCCATTAGACCATTGGGCCAGTTTATTTATAAAGGAGTCTTTTTAGTTTTGCTCAATTGGCTTATTTGCTTATTTTACAACTTATAGCTTAGGTCTTATTTTCTAGTTTTATTTTTCCTGTATTAGTAATAGTTAAAAGTATTTTATGTATTTTTTTCAGAATTTTTATAATTAGTTTAATATTTTTTAATGTTTAATTTAGATTAAAAGTGTTTTTAATTCATAATAAATAAAATAAAAGTCAAAAAAATATAATTCTTTTTTCTAAAATTATTTTTAGTCATTCAGGATTTATAAAAAATAAAAAAAACATTTTAGGGTTAAATTTGATTTACTTGCTTACATGTCGCGTTTTTAATTCCCGTTAACGTTTTTCGTGCTTAGTCTTTAAATGCTTTAATTACTTGTCCTTATATGTTTTTGCATTTTTATTAGTAGAAATAGAATCCAAAATCAAATCTTTTATGACATTCAACGAAAATGCTAAATCTAAGTTCATTCAGGATGATATTGATTTGGGTCAATTAAAGAGTTATATTGATAAACGTATGGAAGAGGACAAGGTGATCGATCTAAATACTGATGTTGTGGTGTCAACTAACAACTCATATGCACTTGAAAAGGATAATGGAAGTAAGAAGGTAAGTTTTTTGGAGAAAATTTTAAAGACACGTGAGGCGTCAAAGAACAAACATCACTCTTTGTCAGATTCGGAAGAATCTGAAGTCGAGGAGGTATGCATGCTGAATCATATATCGGGTGGAGGCTCTTTGGATCGCTTGGAAGATGATTTGGATGGCTATGATGGGTATGAGGCTCAGTTTTGTGATTTAAACGAGCAAGGGCAAGTTTTTTGTGATCATTATGATATCCGTTTAAATAGTTGTCGTAGGAAGTCTTTTAGTTGATAGTTATAAGGATGGTTTGTCATTCTTATATAGAGATTTTTGTTAGTTTGTTTTTGTTGCATGTAAGTGTCCGGATTGGAATGAGATGTGGGATTTCACCCTCATCCATTGTACTTTAACGTTTTTTTGGTGTAATAATATTTACCGGGGAAATCCTTTACCCAAAAAAATGACATTCAAGCTCGATTCCCGACATACCCTTAAATTTCCATTCACCTCTCACCGAGGAGAACGATACCCGTGTTGATTACATATTATTCTTTCCTAAGAGTAATTTGTAAGATACTTAGCTTACGTATTATATGTAGTATTATATTATATATTATATATACATAAGAGAGGTTTTTGACAAACATCAAAATGGCGCCGTTGCCGGGGAGAGGTGTAGCGATTTTTGCGGGATTGTTTGTATTCGAGTTTTGAAGATCCTTTCTTCGGAAAGTTTATTTTCGTACTTATTAAAAATATAAAAAAAAACCAAAAATATTTTTCTTTCTTATTTTTATTTTCTTTTTCCTTATATATTATTTGAAAAATCTATAAATATTCTTCTATATCCTCTTATTCGATTAATTCTTATTCTCTTAACCTTCTTATTTGACAATTCTTCAAAATGTCTTGGTTTTCAAGATGCTCGTGGTGTGGAGGACCGTTTAACGGTGGAAATTGTCGGCGTTGTACCAATGTGAGTTTCAGAGACGACTTTGTCAGTAACCTCGATCCCATTTCAAATGATGAAACACCCGTATTTTCCTACCCACCTTCACAACCCCAAACATCTTCGCTCGACCAATGGCATTGTTTTCATTATAAAGATCCGTTAGAAGAAGGTGAACGTTGTAAACGGTGTACTTTCAAGTGGTGTGGATCTGGTCTTAGTAAAGGAAATTCATCCATTTATGATCCGAATCCGA
Organism: Tanacetum coccineum; assembly: GCA_026074375.1. Classification (NCBI taxonomy): domain Eukaryota; kingdom Viridiplantae; phylum Streptophyta; class Magnoliopsida; order Asterales; family Asteraceae; genus Tanacetum; species Tanacetum coccineum. Next base: position 2,103 of record BQNB010110100.1, read on the forward strand.
ATTCTTTCAATGATTCTCAAAATTTTTCTTACCCACCTCCGCAACCTCAGACATATTCTTATGAGCAGACGGCTAAACTTAGGACTAGTACTCCAGATTTTTTGCAACGTTTTAAACTTATTTACAAGGGGAGTACTATTCCTTTAAATAATATGCCCCAAATTTCTCCATCTGTTGCAATTACACCCGACTTACCAATTGAGGAGCCCGATGACTCTCTCATCATGGGGGATGAGCATCTTAGCACTATTCCTGAAAAAGAATCGGACAAATTAATAAACTCTAGTGTTGAGGACCTTGTCCCAATCCCAAGTGAGTCCGAGGATACATCCGGGAGTGATAGTGTTTGTGATTTACTTTCGTGTGATGATTTCTCTCCCATTAACGTTTATAAGGAAAAATCCGTGACTTTCTCTAACCCTCTTTTCAAATCAAATGACGATTTTACCTCTAGTGATGACGAGTCACTATCCGATGAGGACGTTTCGAAAGATAATATGAAAATTTATTCGAACCCTCTTTTCGAATTCGATGACGAATACATCTCTAGTGACGTAAATCCTCTTTTTGATGAGGTGTTAGAGGACATCGAGTGCAAGGATTCTTATGATTCCAACCTTGATGAGTCGACTTTCCTAGTCACACCTCTTTCCGATTCTAATGAGGATGAGTGTTTCACTCCTAGTGACGACGTTGAGTTTTTACTTCACCGTGATCCGTCTACACCAATGATAAGTGTTGTTTCCATTCTCGAGGGGTTCACCGATGAACCGCCTCTCGAAGAGAATGATGATTTATTTGATTTGAAATCTAAAACGAATGAATGGAAGAAGATTTTGTACGACGATCCGATTGATGATTTGATTTTCGACCCGGGAGGAGATGTTGATGAAATCGATGCTTTTCTTGATATTGATATTCCGACGAATATTAAGGACGGTTTCTATGACTCGGAGGGAGATGTACTCTATCTTGAGAGTTTGCTTAGTGATGATACTACCCCTAGTCCCCCTCCCGAGGTGTTCCTCGATCGTGACCCGAGAAGTTTAAGAGATATTAATGATTTGAAGATTATGGTCAAAGTTTTTGACCCCGGGATTCATGAGACAAGTTTTTCTCCAACATATGTGAGCTTACCCTTTGAGGATCGCCATTATCTTTCCTTCACATATGTTATCCGAATTTTTCTTCCTTATTTCACCTATCCGGTGGATTCTTTTCTTCCTCTCTCCTCCGGGAGTGAGGATATCATTTTTGACCCCGGCATCTCCGCTTTTCATTTTTCTCTAAAGTCGGTGGCATATACGTAAGTTTTGTTTCAAAACACACACTTTAATGAATTATCGAGAAATAATGTAGCAACCCGACCAATATATTTACTATCTTATGTTTTTGTCACTACATAGGAGGAGATGAGGAGGCTGGAGGCTACGGGAACCTACACTGACGATGAGATCAATTGCTTGGCAATAGGGGGTAAGCAGCGAGGGCACATTCCCGGTGTGGGTAGGGTATTGCCAGCACGAGCCACAGCAAGCCCAAGTACGCCCCACCCTAACAAGTCGCTCAAGAACCTACATAAAAAGGTGAAATTTATGACGAGTCTTTTCAAAAGTGACTCCAAGTACTCAGATATGTTTGCAGAGTTTGAGTCGGGTGGTGCCAGCGGGAGTGGCGGGTGCGGGGATGACGAGGAGAGTGCCGACGATCAGGAGGACGAGGATGGCGATGGCGATAGTTAGTTGTGTTATATATGGGTTAGTATGCTACATTGTTACTTTATGTTCATCTTGGCGACCTGTAAACACTTGTTTCCCTATCCTATCATGTTGAATATTGACTTGTAAGCCCCGTTTATGACTAGGAAGCAACGTTTTGTAGACTTTTCGGATTTTGGACGATTTAGCTTTATTATGTTTTGGTTTTGGTACAAGTTGTGATGTATTTGTATTGAGTTGATCCGTTATATTGTATTGTGTTTTGGTACAAGTTGTGATGAGTCTATACAGGTTTTGGTACAGGTTTGATGTTTGGTAGATTTTTTCCAGAAAAATTTCATAAAAAATCTGGAAATCGCCTGCTTTGCAGGCTGCATTTAAAAAAAACAGCAGACCTTTCCCCGACGACATGTCGCCAGGGAAAGTGTACAAAAAACGTCAAAAAAGTTGACTTGTCAACCTATAAGGAATACAATCCCCAGCGACATGTCGCCGGGGATAATACGTAATTAACTAATCTTTTAGTTTAGTATTGTAATCACTAAATTTTAAATAGGACATTCCCCAGCGACATGTCGCCGGGGAAAATGTGCCACCGTGGCACTAATTTCTTGACTGAAAAATATGTGGGACCCACCGTTTCGCTGGGGATTATCGCTGGGGAACGTATCCCTGTCGAGCATTCCCCAACGAACATTCCCTAGCGACTTGGTATCCCCAGCGACAAGTCGCTAGGGAAAGCCCCAAAATGTCGCTGGGGATTGTGGTTAATGTTGTAGTGCTGGAGGGTGTGGTGACACCTGGATGGTTATCTAGTACTCACTTTCGGCCGTATTAAAATAAGTGTTTAGTTCGACTTTTTAAAGTTAAACCGGTTCAACTTTGACTTTAAATATTTATTTTTTTGTTATATAATATTTGATGAGAATTATATTAATGAAAAATACATTTAAAACCAATTCATTCATATATTTTCTATCAAGTATTATATAACACACAAAAATAGTTAAAAATCAAAGTTGAATCAGTCTGAATCTAAAAGGTAAAACTAAACACCTATTTTTATTAATTGTGATTGATTAGCCATGATTGATTTGCCATGATTGATTAGCCATGATTGATTAGCGTGATTGATTATATCACATTTATTGTGATTAGGGTCATAATTATAGGAAGTGTCCATAGATAAACATTGTCTCATCTGTATATATAGTGTCGTGTTTGTATTATCTCAGCATGGGGAATTATCATATTATAATATGGTAATCAGAGCCAACACCCACCACCACCAAAAACTATAACACTGCCGTGCCATTTTTTTTCTGCTTTTCGCTTGCTATCTTTTTGCTGCTAATTGCTTTGCTCGCATGATTGCTGCCTTTGCATTTATCTCCAAAGTTTGTATTTTTTTCCACTAGCCTACAATTATTGACCAAAAAAAAACATTAGCCTTGCGTTTACTTTTTCAAACATTCATTACCATATACATTATGAATTGTATTCCATATCACTTCCAAGCCCCATTCGCTCAGCAGGTATATTCGTGGCCCAGTCCAAGTATGCATGTTCAAAATATTGCTCCTTACTATCATTCTCAAACTAGTCCCGTCCCAATATATTGTCCGGCCCAACCGCAAACAGCACAGGCTACCACTCTTCCGCAAGCATTTCAGACTATAACTTCTCAAGATCCCTCTTGGAACATGGACACTGGAGCATCTTCTCACTTGGCAGACAATACAGGTATACTCACTTCCTTTAGTAATTCGAGCATTTATCCATCCGTATTTGTTGGCAATGGTAACTCTATTCCTGTCACTCATACCGGACATAGCTTCCTGCATACATCTTATAAGCCTCTTAATCTAAATCATATTCTTGTCACACCTCACATCATTAAGAATTTAATTTATGTTCGTAAATTTACCCGTGATAATGATGTCTCTGTTGAATTTGATGCTTATGGTTTTTCTGTAAAAGATTACCAGACCCAAAAGATTCTTCTTCGTTGTGATAGTACGGGCGACCTTTACCCGGTCACTCAACAACCTTCGTTACAAACTCCAGTTGTTTTGCTTTCACTTAGTTCCACTACATGGCACAGACGCCTCGGTCATCCCGGGGACGATGTGCTTCGTCGTTTGGAGTCAAGTAATTTAATTTCATGTAATAAATCAAAGTTGTCTGCTTTGTGTCATGCGTGTCAATTAGGTAAACATGTTAAGCTTCCGTTTCATAGTTCTCAGTCTTTTGTTAAGTCTGTGTTTGAAATTATCCACTCGGATATATGGACATCCCCGATTCTTAATTTAGAAAATAGAGGGCTAAAATTGGCTACTTTGTAACTTAAGGGGTGTTAGATGTAAATAAAATTTTTATAAAATTATTTTAAATGTGTCGAAGGAACGCGATATATAAAAACTGTTAATTCTATGGAATTAATTGACGTCTATGGTATTAAATAAATTAGACTGATAGTAATATAAAAACTGGTAATCTTACAATAATGATTTTCTCTTCCTAAGAAATGAATCGCATGAACTTGTAAATATAAGTTACGACGCATGATTTTATCAATTTATGTATATATATACTCATAGATGTGGAAAGTCGTGTACCATCCCTAGAGCCAACGGTTTAATCAACATTTTGAAAACATAAAACGTTACCTCATAAACGACCATGTCATTAGATGAATCATTTGAATAATTCATATCATACATTAAGTCCTTAGAATGTAAACTCAGATTTGTCATAATTACTTAGGTGTTTGACTGAATCACTACTTGAAGTGCATTGATCCATTATCAATTCCAGACGATTAACTGACAAGGTGAGTTTTCATAGCCCCTACTTTTTCTGTTTTAAATCATCTTTTGGGGTGAGAACATTGCTTATTTTTAACAGTTGAACACAAGTACATTTATGATGTTACTTTTGGGTCTATAGTCCTCTTAACCCAAATGCCTATAGTAGCCCAATTTATTCATGAACATTAATTACTTTGTAAGCGCGAATGTTATGGATAGTTCTTTCGGATTGACATCCCTGTTGTTTTGGGACTGACATTAGTCAAGCAAACCACCAATTTCATTTGAGTCAGTTACAGATGTCGCGGGTTGAACATCTGCATGGGCTTATCTATGATGGTACTTGTTAACGCTTCGGTGTCATGAGCTTAGACAATAGTAAATACTTTTCATTGTGATATATAGGATTACTATATTTCATGCTATGGTTATAAATCTTGTGGTTCATCACTTATCATTAAACAACGAACCTTATGAAACTCACCAAACGTTTATGTCGGCATATTTAGCAATGTTTTTCTCATGTGCTCTACCTTACAGGGGCATATATGGGAGTCTGCATGGGTATCTTGGCATGTAGAGGTCTACTTTCATATCTAGTCCTCTTCACGCCATGAAGTTCACCATCCCAAATTGTCTTATGCAGTGAATTGGGGGTGTGACAGATTGGTATCAATAGCCACTTGGTTATAGAGAACTAGGTTGCATTAGTAACTCTAGACTATAACTGGCTCTTAAGGACATATCAGAATAGCATACGCATTATCTATTACTATCTACTTCCTAAGTTAACAACTGCTTGGCACGATATCATTAAATAACTAAATTACCACTTGTCCGTCATGGGAAATCATGTTTTCATTAGATTTACACATTATCTTTCACCATCTTGGAATAAATACACATTTGTGGGATTACGCTTTTGTATTCCTCCTAGTGGCAAGTCAGATACCATACTCTCACCAAATAATTAACCTTATAACCAATATTGCACTACGAAGAGTCACTTACATAATATTATGGATTTTATCAGTAATTATGTCCTTACTATCTCATTTTATGAGAGTTACCTACATAAACACTTCGGGATACCTTGCTAATCACCCACTCGTTACTTCACTACGCGAGGATTCCTTATAGCGACCGTTGTGAAATACCTATACTACTATCTACTATGTCGGTATACACTTAAAAGTATTTCAAAGTATACAAAAATCTACCAAAAAGCGTGCATCGCTTGAATACACCAATAATTGACGAATGTCAAGGGAAACGCGAACAACAAATTCATAATGAAGAAAACTTAAAACGCGCGCGGCAGAAGTAAGATACAACGGTCGCGAATAACAGTCAAGACCTACCAAAAGAAATTGATGGTATGAAGATTTACGTCAGCTCCTGAGCCAAGAATGATATGAACTCTACAGATATGCACCTATTGTCCGGAATCCTACCACACTTTCCGGTCACCGGCTTAGGTATTAAAATAAGGATACCACTAATAATTACGAATAATCTTCCCAAAAGAAACAAGAAACGTATCAATGCTTGAATTACACCTAGACATACCCCCTAGAAATCCCTGCACTATTATAGGATGTATAATCGATACAGATTACAATACCATTTTTTCTCTCAAAAATGTTGCACACTTAAGTTAATCTTTACCACAAAAATAAGAAGTCGAAAATTCCATTCTATCGTATGCAGGGCGTAGCAAGAAATAATTTATTATACGTACTCAATCACTTTCCGCGACGTGCCTGACAAGCTCCCCAAAACAGGAAGCAACCACGGAACACTCAATTCGAGAAGACTTGACTCGCAACCTCTTAGGGCCCAATTACCTGAACTAGAATTAACTTGGTCGCCCTCTTACAGGGCGTGAACCTCTCCTAATGAAATAAATAACCACAGTGTTCCTACATTCTAATCTCACAAATACCTGGACCCTCTCGAAAGAGAAGTAGATCACCATCATTGCCATTTTACCCAGATGCCACTACCTTCTCTGACGGTAAACCAGCATCTGAGACATCAGAACTCAACCCAGAAGATGTGACGGCCAGACTAGAGGACATAGAGGTGGAAATTGACACTCTTCATGCAGACACCGAAGACAAAGAGCTTCTAATATCCGAATTGCAGGATTCTCTCGCAGCTGCAGAGAATGAGATCGCGTTATTGCAGATAAGGGTAGCTGATGCCGAGGACAGACGCGCTGAGGATCATGATCAGATTCAGACAATTTTAGCCCACCTAGGCCTATAAGCAAAACAGCCAGACTCGCTATAACATTGTCTCCCAGTTTACGAAGAGACACCTAAGCAGAGAAATTGATGAAAACTTGTATTTTACTTTTGCTAAACATAATAACTAAAGTATCATTAATGTCTAAAATATTCTGAGTGCATTTACCCAGTATAGGAGAAACCATACATTTGATATTTTTATGAAGAACATCTTAATACACCAATGAAACGACGCTATTGAAAATACCGCTCAGTGCAAAACAAGTATAACCATTGCCCAACAAATGGAGAACACAATCATGTGCTCAGGAAGCGGAGACAGGGAACCATTTCCGACGAACACTATGAAACTTGAAGGATCATTCGAAAGTGTGTTCCCACGCATTCATGCTAGATGAGAAACAGTAAACCCCACCAAATTCAATTCTTTCTCTCACTACTCGACATTTTGCTGTCAAAATTCTTTTTCAATCATTAAACGCCTTTTCTTTGAAAAGGAATACAAAATGCTTCTAAAATTTATCAAGTAATAACAATTGGGATCATACCAGACGCGGAATTGAGATACCTACCAATGTTAAATATACATGGTTATAACGGGGAACGATAAAGCAAATAAAATACCATAACACGAAATTTATTCTATTATATCCATAAAATCTCTTTTTAAATTCGGTTCATAAGACAGTAAGATACAAAGCATTGGAATTATGCAAAGATGTAAAACGCTAAAATGACATTTTCATTGCACGCGTAAGAAGAAACACATCGGTTGACAAGAAAATGAGCGATATAACGATTATGATCATGACGGGAGTGAAGATCTCAATTGGAAATCCCATGATGTTTGGTATCCGGTAACTTCGAGGAAGGAGGTGAAAGATTAGGTGTTGTAAAGTTTGTAATAATTTGAAATGAGGAGTGGGTAAGGTTTAAAATTTGAAATTTGAAAATATAGGGAATGGCGGGAAGTGTCGTGGGAGTTTGGAGAATAAATTGATTAACATATTCATGATGGGATATAGTCATGACCAGCAAAGGCAATTACGATCAAACCCTGAAACTTACAACAAAAGTACTTATTCGGAATAACTTATACGCAGAGATTATAATTTTACGAACACATAGAAAATACACGTCCATATATGAAGCGATGTACACGTGGTAAGATGAACACATAAAGTGAACATGAACTTTCGGAGGACCACGTGTATGGTAGAAAGTGCGAAGGGAAATATGAACCACCAAATTAACATAAACATTAGCATCATTCATCTGATGGCTTGAAGACACGAACTATTTATATTCAATAGGGTCTCAGTTTTTTAAAACCGATTATGTTTACAATCACAAAAGATAATAAAGATGAAGAAAAAGGTGGATGTCAATGTAAACTAAGTATTACATAGCTGATTCAACTATGTATAAGTTAGGTCGACAAAGATATGCTCAATAATAGTCGATATATATATGTGAATAACAGATTAGAAAACATACACATTTTAACCAATCAACACATTCAAGATAATACTCAGAATAACCATGAAAAACTACAATTCGTCACATGGACATCATGAGTATTTTATACTCCCACATACGAAACAAGTTAAAGAGGAATCACTTCAATTATTTTCCCTGAAATAGATCGGAAATAGACTAATAAAGTACTAAGAAACAAGGCGGTAATACAACTCGCCCGCTACTGATGAACGCTACTCCTTCCAGCAAGCTTCCACGACAATCGCCAAAAATGGAGTGGCCTAATAATCCTTGTATTGCGGATTATGAACCGCTGATCCTCTTCTTCGTGGAACACTCGCCAAATAACTACCAACCACCACAACGGAAACACAAACCGCGATCAAGGGAACGAGATACGACATTTTAACCTCAAAGGGAGGATGAAAAATTTAAAACTTATCCTATGTTTTGACAAATGTGAGAAATCGACAAATTATATATAGAGTGGAGATAACGGTTCGCCACATTTCTAGCCGTTAGAGCCCCTCGCATTTTGCTTTTTCTTAACCCAGCGCGAATACGGACACTTGAATGCAGGACGAAATGTTTTCGACTTGGAAGGATGCGATCCCCATAAAATTTACTTCTCACTTCAAACCCTTGAGGTAAAATCAATCACCGAAAGATTTTCGAATTGCTATTTAATCTCATAAATTAATTATTTTAGGAATCAAAATTTACCGATTTGAAACGCTATCTCTAAAATGAAACTTGTCTCATGGCTCAATCATCAAATGAGGTAACTCTTAACTCTTCTTATTATAGTGATAATTCATCTTCTCTTAACAACGATAATATGCAAATAGAATATGATAACTTGTGTGAAATTAGCTTAAAAATCATTAACAAGAATAAAATTTTGAAAGCTAAAAGAGATCTTTTAGAAAAAGAAATTTAGAATTAAATGAGAAAATTAAGAAACATGAAAGAAATAAGGCAATCGATATTATATGTAAATCATGTCAAGAACTTAAGTTAGAAAACGCTAAACTTAAAGAAACTCAAATTAAGTTCGTCAAATTTGATAAAAGTGCTAATACAGTAAAAGAAATGTTAAATAATCAAAAGTCATCTAGTTGTAAAATAGGTATAGGATTCGATAGTAGTAAAGCGTCAACAAGTGGAACAAAACCCATGAGTTTTATTGGTTCATCCGCTGAAAATGCAACTGATGGATCGACCATAAAGGTGCACAGATCCACCATCCCTGGATCCGTGAATCTGTCAGGTGCTGAGAAAGGGACATAACACGTTTTTAGTCCACTCATGTCTTCGAGATCAGATTTTGTCATTACTAGGAAGAAACTAATACATAATAGAATTGATTAGTCAAAGAAACCGTCTTTAAAACCATCACTCAAAAGCGGTTTAGGATATGTCAAAACCGAGTCTAGGTCGAAAACACCTCCGACTAGAAGAAATACCTTTTATCAACCAAGACATAACAAACCTCAACCTAGAAGAAACTATAGAGAACCAATTCACCAAAACTTCTATCCTATGAATTGGAACAACAATCAAAGTCAAGGCTTTGTACATATGAGAAATTGTATCCCATTTCAATATCCTAATCAATTGCAACAAATGCAAAGGATGTACAACATTAACATTTTCGGACCCATGAGATATTAAGGGACCAAGCGTTTGAATTTGTTTTTGTTAAATAAGTATGCTTGAGAACAGTTTTGGAACCGGAAGAATGGATTAAAGATAGTGGCTGCTCTAAACATATGACCGGTAACAAAAGTCTATTCTCTACCTACAAAGCATACGACGGAGGTAATGTTGTCTTTGGAAGTAACTTGAAAGGAAAGATCATAGGCAAAGGAACGATCTCAAATGACTCTCTTACTATATCCAATATAGAACACGTAGACAACTTAGCATTTAACTTACTTAGTGTCGGTCAATGTAACACCTCAGAAAAATTTAAAGCTCTTTATCACTTTACACAAAAGCACGTGTCACAAGCAATTGCCAAAATTTCCGTTACTTTTCAAAAAACAAAAGTTATCCTTCGAGCGACATGCAATATTTTACGCTATTGAGAATTTTAATAGCGCGTATAGATCATCATTTTGCTTACGAAGCAAAAAGGGGTATTTTAGAAAACGCTAAGCGATAAAAATAATATTTTTCACGCCCGGCGAAACAAAGTCGACACCAGTATGTTTTGAGAACCACACCACACTTCAAATAAAAAGACCATGAATGTGATCATATTTAAATATTAAATAAATAAACATTATAACCTTGACATTTCATTATCTCAAAAACTCTAATATACGAATGCATATCTACGAAAACCATGGAATAATTCAAAATAGGCAAACCAACACCATCATTACTTTCTTACACCTACTGCCCTACACCTTACGTCCTTTCAAAACCCTTCACATGCTACATCTTGTTTCAAATCTTAATCCATCAATAGTACCTATTCTTTAACAGTATTAAGAAGAATCAATTATTACAAATAGTATTACATTCATCAATAGTGTGGGTAAATAATACCATTCACATGCATGTGAAATATATCAGGAATACTAGTAGTAATGTAAGTATAAATGAGGAACCATGCACGAACAATCCAATCACAACTAGGATTTGAAAAAAAGAATTAAACAATACGGCCCGAGTGAGAACTTTCGTTGGGACGACATGATTATAAGGGAGTGGAAACCAAGAGTGGTTCGAGTTCTTATTATCATCATCCCTTCTCATCGACTAACAAGCTTGGACCTCGGTAAGTCGCCCTCGTGGCTTAACGTCTAGCTTTATTATATCCTTCACCTTGTAAACCTACGTACGACCCAAAACCAAGGCACGTCTAGCTTCGACAAGCTAGACGAGGGCCTCGGCTTTGCATGACGTGTACATGACTCGCCTGGTACGAACCATGCATGGTTCGAATGTAAGCACGCATGTAAAGGTTGTGTCATGCCATGCATAAAATAAGTGAAGCATGGTAACACTAGTAAACAACATGTTATACGTAAGGAACTAGTAACGAACCAAAGGAAATTGCAATAACTATAAACACGTATGTAATGTACTATGTTGGCTCACAAGGAACTAATAAGCATTGAGATTTCACGTGAATCGTTGTAGAAAGTCTTAGGTTGTGACCTCGACTTGTATAGTGAGCATGACCAGGTAAACAAGACGAACCATGGCGAGCCATTTGCTCGCTGTTGGTGCGTCACGGACACCGTAAAAAGCGAACCCATCATGCTCGTTGGCTCGTACTAATGCCCCGTCATACTTGGCAAGTGGGTACAACCTGAGACGCGCACCCAACGCATGTCGACAGCCACCACAGGCTGCTGCCTTTGTCGAGGCTGTTGCGCTGAGACATGGCCACAGCAGCCGCTGTTGGGCCTGCTCAGGCGCACCCAGTGCCCTTGTGTCGTGACATTTAAAGACCTCATGACCGAGTATTCGAGTCAGACACCATGGGGAATTAAGGGAAGAACTAGACATATATATTTTTGTGAATTAGAAAGAAAAAGAAACCACAACAGTGGTGATGAACCCACTGTTGGGTCGCATAGCAGGGAAGCAGAAAAATGACAGAGTACAGGCCATGTGGGGTTTGGGGTATTGTATAAATAATGCATGTGGTGTTTCCTACCACTTGCGTATAATCCACTTCATTAAATTAGACATAGAAGAGTATAGATACTTGCATGTTTCGAGCTCCTGAGTTGGCTCAGCCGAACCCAAATGGGTTGGTAAATACCTTGACGAGCCAATGTTTACTTAAATAAGTGGAAGATTAAATGACATTTTTTTGATAACTTAGAAATGAGTAGCAACGAAACCGAGTTTAAACGGGTAAACAAACTTAACACGGTTTATAAAGCTTATTTGACACTAAAAATATTTTTAAAAACTTATTCGGTTTTTTTTAAACATGAAAAGTTATACGAATAAAAGAATATAAAATATAAAAGTGTATATGTTATATGTATTACTTAATTTGGAAAATGGGGGGGGACTAAAATCCGCTATTTTGAAACATAAGAGTATTAGTTGTAAATTAATAATCTTTAATAATTAATTGAACGAGTCGAGCGAATCGTGGTGAATAAAACTGATGATTTCACCAATAAATTAACAACTACGATATAAATAAATAAACGCACTAGGAAAAATATATAAACTTAGTAACTTACAAATAATGTTTACATTTTCTCTAGACGTAAATCACATGGACTTGTAAATATAAGTTACGACGCGTGATAGTATAAATTCCGGTATAAGATACTTATAACTGTAAGGTCGTCCCTAGAGCCAACGGTTTAACCAACATTTTGAAAACATAAAACGTAATCACATAAACGACAATGCCCTTTTATGACTCATTTGCATAATTCATTTCATACATTAAGATTTGGAATGTAAACTCAGACTTTGTCATAATTACTTAGGTGTTTGACTGAGTCACTATTTGACGTACATTGATCCATTATCAATTCCAGGCAATTAACCGACAAGGTGAGTTTTCATAGCCCCTACTTTACTGTTTTAAATCATCTTTTGGGGTGAGAACATTGCTTATTTTTAACAGTTGAACACAAGTACATTTACTGATTTACTATTGGGTCTAAGTCCCTATTCAACCCATATTGCTATATTGCCCAAATTATCATGAACCGTTAATTACTCGTAAGCGCGAATGTTATGGATAGATCTATCGGGATTGACATCCCTGTTTGTCTTGGACTGACATTAGTCAAGCAAACACAGTTTCATTTGAGTCAGTTACGGATGTCGCGGGTTGGACATCTGCATGGGCTTATCTATGATGGTACTTGTTAACGCTTCGGTGTCATGAGCTTAGACAATAGTAAATACTTTTCATTGTGATATATATGATTAATATATTTCGTGCTATGGTTATAAATCCTGGGGTTCATCACTATTATTAAACAACAAACCTATGAACTCACCAACTTTATGTTGAAACTTTAGCAATGTTTTTCTCAGGTGATCTATATTATAGAATATATGGAGTCTGCATTGGTATATTGGCATGTAGAGGTCTATCTTTCGTATCAATCCCTCTTCACGCCATGAAGTCACAAACCCTAAATCTAGTCTTCCGCTGTAGTGAATTTGGGGGTGTGACAAATATATACTTTGCGTCTAATAAAAAATAAGAAATTTACTATAGCTGGAGACACGATGCCGTCAGGATTAATCTTGATGCCGTTTCCAGACACTGTAAACGAATTTTTTTTTGTTTCTTGGAAAAATTTCTGCACGCAAATCCTATTAGTTATTTCCTGAAAAAATTACTGCATAAACTATGAGAACGATTAGTACAATCATATGACTCTAAACATGACACAAGACACACAAGACGCGAATTAATCTAAACTATTCATTTTATATGTTTGAATTGATTCTTAGAAACCAGACATTTTCCTCTACAATTCATTGATGTAAAATACCTTTGATTGAAATTAAGACAAAGTTAAAGACAAAACAAAGCATGATCACATAAATCAAACATATAAAAACAAATGATGAAGAATTAAAACATACGACACTCCTAATATGCGGAAAAATAAAAGATTAGGTTGCCTCCAAATAAGTGCTTTTGTTTATTTAGTGAGTCTTGTAGCTAGACTCAGAGTGACACTCCTTACGTGACTCCTCATTCTTCACTTACTTCACCTTCTTCTAGTCCAGTTAAGTATTCGGGCCCAACCTATAAACATTGTTTATAAAACCCTAATATTTCATTCATCACGTAGTCTACTCCTCTTCTCTTCTCCTCTTTATTCCTAAAGTAGACTGATTTTGTATGCTCTTTTTCCATATCCGACAGTGAATTAAATTGCTCTATCTTATGGGGCATCTTATAGGCAATCTCATGGGCTCCATTTGCAAACTTTACTATTCCTAATGATAAATCATGACTCATGTTGGATATTTCAACAAAAGGCTTTCCTAGTACCACTTGCGACAACCTAGGGTTTATAATTGAAATAATATCCTCAATAATCAAGAAATCTAAAACAAAAGTGAAGTTTCCTACAAAGATATGGATCCCTCTAATTCTTCTTGTGAAGTTACTTATTCCTTTAATACCCTCAGGATCTTCCCCAGGTTCAAGTTATTTCCTTATGATCTAATTGTTTTGCATACGGGTCATGATATTTATAGGGGAATTAAGGTCTATGTAGGATTTTCCCACATGTACATGTCCTATATTGCATGGTATTTTAAGGTTCGAAGGACTCCCTTCTACAATAATGGGGTTTCTCAAGAACAGGGATGGAATTGTGGCACACATTAAGTACTTATGATATGTTAATTCGCTCTTAGTTGGAAATCTATTAAAGCACTCTACTCCTAATTTCTCTCCTGTTGCTACATTTTCGTCTACTCCTAACTCCTCTTCGCTAGAATCATCATACTTTTTAATTAATCAACAAACATTATGTCTCCATCATTCTTTTTTGTGAAAACAAACTGTGTATTAGATGACGAGGGAACTAAGTTTAATGATTCAAGGAACTAAGTTTAATGATTCAAAGAACGAATTGAGCTTATAAACCTTTTCTGTGATGAATGAAATCGATGGATTAAATGGTAATAGTGGGTCGGTGTTATCCATTGTGGAAACTTGATTATAAAACTATGAATAAATACACAAAGAAAAGATAGACTACAAGAAAGCTAATTGATAGAAATTGAAATTCTCACTTGATAGGAACCAAGCTTGTAGACCTAAGCTAAATAAAATTTAAAACCAAAACTTGATGTAGGTTTTGCAAACTCACAAGAAGTTTTATAATCCCCTAGGCAGAGTACCTAATCGTTGCAGTGTAGTATAGCAAGACTCGCGGGTTGTTATCGTTCTCCACAGGAATAACGTGTGAAGGTTTGAACTAAACGTAACTAAGGTCTAGGGTTTGAAAGAATATTATTTTAGTGTTTTTATATTTTTTATGAAAGCATGTAAAATCTCAGTTTTGAAGGGGGTTTGGTTTTAAACTAATTAAAATAAATTAAATTGAATCTAATATGGAAAATCATATAGGTAAATAAATGTGTTTACTTAATCATGCATTAATCCTTAGTTTGCTTCTCCTAATTCTATTGCCCATCACCCTTGTGATGCGATGTGTAAGTATTTCCCAATTCATGAACGAATTACACAAACCCGCCGTCTATGTAATATTCCGTTAAGACAATGCACAAGTAAGGTAGTATGAAGACTATCACAAGGCCCCTAAGAGTACATTACATGCATTAAAATACTTAAAAGGTGATCAACCATATAAGGGTAAGGTAGTATGAATACTGTTACCGATGGTATTGATGACATCAAGTAAGGTCATAATATTAGCATCATTTATACCAACTATACTGCTCGTTTTACATTATTTTATATAAGATTTGATACTTAATTGCTTATTTGTGTTAATCTCAGTTATTATCGAGCAATTGGCAAAATACGACGAAAAGAACGTGTTTTGGAGCATAAATGAAGAATTCAAGAAAGTCTACAGATTCTGACAACCAATACGCCATATCATTCTTGACAGATATGTCGTATACCAAGACTTAGATAAATTCAAGACCATTGCCTGACTTTGAAGAATATTCCGTATCTACCTCAGCAGATACGCCGTATATGATATTTTGGTCAACATTCAGAGCAAACACGATTTCAAGCCAATACGTCGTATTCACAAGACCCAATACGTCGTATAGGGAAGTAGATGACGAATATTCCATAATATTATAATCGTGGAGCTCATTCAAAGTTACCCAATACATCATATCGGACCCTTCTAATACGGCGTATCGACCTATTTCTAGAGCTTATAAATAGAAAACCATAAAATCAGTTCTAAGTATGCAAAGAAGCCTTTAACCACCAAATTCGATCTATAGACGATTTCAAGAAGCAAAGAAGGTCAGCAAGTGCCTCAAGTCAATAGGAAAGCTCTTGTAATCTTAATACTACGCTATACATTCGGTTATCATATTGTTCTCGTTACTTTAATCGTTCATCTATGATACTGTATTTTGTTACAATGACTATGCCCTAATACCTGTAGGTATTAACCATGTTTATGATAATTTAATGTTTGGTTTGTTTATATTGATTGTTTACCTTTTCGTTGCATGTTGATTATGTTTATCACTTCATATCTGTTTATGTCTGATTATGTGTTTAATCTGTCATTCAACTGGATCTAGTATCACGTGCCAAGTAGACTAGAGTTTGGGATAGAACTACATACAAGTTTATATATGTGACTCTCGAATAATAGTTCTGCAAATTTAAGCCCTTGTTTCTTCCATTGGTTAAGTGAATAGGTAGACTAAGAGGTGACTTAGGATTACACATAACGTTCTGTTTCCTTAGGTAAGTGCTTGGACCACGGACTACCAACATATATATAATGATTGGGCATAAGTGGGTAAAGCCTCGATGAGCTAGGTTTTGATATATCACTAGTATTGTCTCCTAGATAGATTATAATCAACGGTGTATGCTTTATGAGTCATTAGGTTAATTGTGACATGATTAACTTGATAAAGTTTAAGGAGAAGACTAACCTAAGCTTAGGAAACGATATAACACCAACAAAGTAATACAATCATTGCCACATAAATAATTCCTATGTTCTATTAGATTAAACTGGCTAATACGTTTTCCTTACATTTGTGCTAGACCGCTTCTTTATCATTTGTTTATCTGCCTGTGTGTGTTTATTGCCTCATTTAGCTTAGATTAAACCAAAAGTCGTGTCAGTTTCTCAGGCTGAAAACCCCCCCTTTTGCGTTAGTTTAGGTTTAAGTAGATTTAATTAGGACTAATTAGGACTAACATAGACAACTAAAATACTGATAACTTTAAGTGTTAACGCTCTCGCTCTTAATGATCGACACCCTTCTTACCAACGAACCTACAACTGATCGGGTACACTGCCCGTTAGTGTTCGTTAATAGGTAAAGTCGGCAAAATACAAATAGTAAAACTTGATAAATAAATTACCTACACGCGGCGACATATCAAGTTTTGGCGTCGTTGCCGGGGAGTGAAGTTGTTTAATTCTTTTTTATTAGTGTTTTAGTTTAGATTTATTATAGTTTACATTTGTATAATTTTGCATATTTGTGCGTTTGCGTGTTTTCTTTATTTTTCTACATTCTAAAATCCTACTGCTATCTGTTCGAATACTGAATATGGCGTATTCATATATTTGGATATGGCGTATTCACTTTTAAAAATCTATACAGTGTATTCGACATCAAACATCAATACAGCGTATCCAGTTTACTAAATACGGCATATCGATCTATTTGACCTTTTTATCTGTGTTCGTAGCCAATTTATTATAGGAAATAGAGGACCTAGATATGGCTATGGAGGAATATGTTAAGTATGAAACTAAGAAAGCTCTTAGAAATGGTAAAGTGTATAACTGGGAAAATGCCAAGCATGGTAAGATCGATTATATTGGAGATATTGACTACCTATACACAAGGGTCAAATAATGATTTAAAATCAGATAAGGACAATGGTGAAGATGAAATAGGTATCGAACAGTCTTTCGAAGATATATTTATCGAACCATTACGTAATATAATAATTATCGACGTTGGTACCTATACACAAGGGTCAAATAATGTTTGGAAAACAAGTCATGATACAAACAGTAAATTTTTCACAATTGAAACTTTTATTAAGGAATTAAGTTTAATATCATGATTTGGAAATTTTAAAAAAAGGGTGTGCTAATGAATTTTAAAAATTGATATGTGCCATTTGACATTCCCTTCGACCCCAAGTTGTTTTATAAGGATGGACTGAAGCTGAAGGGAGTCTAACTTAAAGACTCTCCCAAAAATAAAAGTGCTTGACGGGAGACAACCCGGAATGTAATTTCAATTTTTGTCGAGTCTGTCTTCCCAAGTGTTGGATCCCTTACTGAATAGATCTTGAACCTTTAGCTTGCAAAGGGTTTGTTACTTTAGATAAATCCAAAGCAACAATAATGAAACACTGATTAAACACTATTGATTATGCGGAAACTAATCAATAATGCTAAGA
Organism: Tanacetum coccineum; assembly: GCA_026074375.1. Classification (NCBI taxonomy): domain Eukaryota; kingdom Viridiplantae; phylum Streptophyta; class Magnoliopsida; order Asterales; family Asteraceae; genus Tanacetum; species Tanacetum coccineum. Next base: position 20,491 of record BQNB010110100.1, read on the forward strand.
AGAACAGTATTAAGAAAACACATGAGATCTTCTATCAAACACACACTTTATATTATAACTTGAATCATACTAGGTTACAAGCCATAATTGCTAATTGATCTCTATTGATCTATATCTATTGACTATGCCTAGGGTTCCTTTTATACACCAAGGAAAACCCTAATGGGCTTACAAACCGCGTGAGGAGATAATGCATATCTATTCCTAATTTAACTCATGCATATCTCCTAACAGCACTAACTATTATATGCTAGCAGCACTAACTTACTACTAACAACACTAACTATACTAACAGTACTAACAATGTACTGGCAGTACTAACTATACACTAACAGTACTAAAGACTTAGACTATTTTCTTCAATCTTTCTCAGCAGCACTAAGTCTTCACTAGCAGCACCAATGTTGAACCAGCAGCAGTAAGTTGTAAAGTCTTCTAAAACCCAACAATCCTCCCCTAAACATGATGTTTACTTGTCAACCTTCATGTTTCTTCATCTTGAGCTTCTTGAACACCAGGAGGATGTATCCAAACACTTTACAACCTTTTAAACTTCAACTTTGATTAGCTTCCAGTCTTTTCAGCAACACAGCAAAAATACCAACTAAGTTGGCTATGTAGTTTTTGGCAAACTACCAGCCATAAACGGATTTGATATTTCTTTACCAGTAGCCGTTTGCTCTGGAATAGCCAATGCTTCATTGCTATAACATGGTGCACTGATAACCATATAGTTTTTAGTAAACTACCAACTATCAACGGATTTGAGATGTCTTTACCAAGAGCCGTTTGCTTTGGACTAGCCAACTCTTTACTGTGAAGCATGGTGAGTTGAGAACCATATAGTTTTTAGCAAACTATCAGCTGTAAACGGATTTGAGAAGTCTTTACCAAAAGCCGTTTGCTTCTGGACTAGCCAGTTCTTGATGTCTGTTAGACATGGTGAACTGATGACCATTTGTTGTGTGGTCAGAAAACCAACACTCAAAGATCCTTCTCACTCCCATCTTGGCCCCCAAACTCATCAATCTGTTTTTGAATAAATCTGAGCAGATCAAAAACAGCTTCACCTTCAGATTCAGCAGTCAATCTCAACTCCATCATCCTCTCAAGAGTTTCCCTTATAAGTGGATACCTTCTTTCTGCAAGCATGTGAATTTCAGTACCATCTTCTAATGCCAAGATATGAACTCTACAGTTTTCATAGAAAGTCCAACTCTTAATAATCCATTTCTCTTGATTCTTCCAAATATCATCATCTGCAGTTTCTTCAAACATAATCCTTAAGTCTCCCCAGAGAACTAAATCAATTCCTTCAGGAGTTGTTGTTGAAAATCTCTGCATCACTAAACTATGTAGCTCAATGAAGTCCAATCTATCAAATCTTGAAACCATTTCAGTGAAAGTCTTGATATATCTTGAACTTCCATTAGCTCTAAACACTCTGTAATAGTCATGAGGTACTCCATATCTATCAGTATGATAAAATGCAGATTCCCAGTTAACAATTGGATACCTCGTGCCCAGAACTTCATAATCAATCTCTTCTTCTTCATCAGGAACTATCTTTAGAGAAGCTCTTAGTTGTTCCTCTTCTTCAAGATCAGAATCAGTCTTTTGCCTTTTAGACTTCTTTGTAGCTTTCATCTTCAGTCTCCTACCTGATCTTTTCCTGATGTTCTCTTCACGTCCTTCCTGCTTAACTTCAACCTTAGTGCTTTCAGGTTCTTCAGGAACCTCTTCCTCATCCATACCAGCTGCTTTCTTGTTCATCTTATCAATCATCTCTCTCAGATCCAATAGGCATAAAATCTGCATCTCTTTCTTGCTCCTTGATGTATTGGGCCTGAATCTCTTCAAATGTCTTTTTGTTCAACTGATTATGTCTATATTTACCTATATGTTTAAGATAGGTGATCATTAGACTACTCAGTTGTGTTCTTGTTTGAGGTTTGTTTCTAACAGCAGCAACTCTTTCTTCAGCAAGTAACTTCTTCCTCCTTTCAAAGAATTCTGCTAATAGCTTTGACCTTTCTTCTATTGTGTACATATATCTCTCTTCCATTTGTAGTCTAGCAGCTAACTCTTCACTAGCATCCATCTTAGCTTGAACTTCATCATATAAACTTACA
>BQNB010110101.1:0-15598 GCA_026074375.1 Tanacetum coccineum
TTCTTTTTAGTATAAGCGACCAGAACCGCTATTTTCGACACTGAACTTAATTTTTTGATTTTTTAGGGTAAAAAAAATGAGCTAGGTAAGACGAGCCATGAGAAACTGATTATTGAGATATATTTAGCTTTAAGCAAGTTGATAATGATTTTTGGTAAATTATGTTCTTTTCCTAATAGTTCATATTGTTTCTTGTAGGAATCTATCGACCACAGCCTTTATGGAGAGAATTCCTAGCAGGTGGCCACGTCCTGAATGGCATGCTCCGTGGTAGAACTACATATATACTCCTCCCAAATTTGCCGAAGGTAGAAAGCTTTGCTTATAACCCCGTTTTTGCTTCTATAAATAAATGCAGGTTTTGTGAGCGACCTCAGCAGTTATCTAATGAAAAATGTTCAACAGGTTAGTAGGCTTATTTTAGTTTATATTAGGAAAATCTCAAACTACTTTTAGATAAATCACAATGCAATATATAGTGTTCGGATTTTATTGATTAGCTTAGGGAGTGTTTGGGTATCTTTTTTAAGGGTGTAGTAGGCTAATTGTGTTTTGATAATGCATTACATAGTGTTTCGATTAGCTTGATTAGCTTAGAGTGTTTGGGTGATTAGATGATTATTAACTTGAACACATATAAAAGACACCCCAAATATGAGAACAGGTGAAAATTAGAACAAAGTCATTGAGCATAAGTTGAATGAAAAGTACTACTCTTATTAACAATATGATTTGTAGCTGACTTATGTATGCATGCATAAATTTTATGTCTTTTCTTGCCCTTGATGCTAACTCAGTACCATGAGAATCAATGCAGTTGTGTCATTACAGGCAATGGGGGTACACCATACACTTATCTTGGGCGCCCGTGGGGACCTTTTGGGAGAGTGGTTTTTGCTTACAGTTACATGGATTCATGGTTGGAATAATTGGGGCAAAGCCAAAAATGAAACAAGTGCTTGCTTTTACGAGTACAGGTATATATAAAAGTTCATATTCAATCATCCCGCCTTAAATCTTTTCTGGTTAGTGTGCTTGGTAAACATTGCTGATGTTTCTATCCAGGGATTTGCCCAGAAAAATGTGTAACATGGGCAAGAGAACTCATGAAGGACGAAGCCGAACAGTTTTGTTGCATGCTTTTATTGACCCGAACCCAGAAGGGCCTTGGCTGGCGGCACTTCGGATACCCCTTTCTACCTAAGCAAATAGTGTGTAAACTGGTATTATTTCTTGCAAAATTGCTAAAAATGATGATGGAAAGAGGGTATGTTCAGTTTGATGGCCAAGAGTTAGCTTTCGATGCTTTTTGTACATTGAATGGATCTTTTCTTTGATGAAAGAAATCAGTCACATGCTTCATAATGCCACTGATCACGTCTTAGTCAATAGCAACAATTAGCACATATTAGAATTTTTCAAAACTAACCATTTTTGAATATAGTCCTGTAGTGTTTAACTTAAGATGAGCATTGTTATATGTGTAAAATAATGTAAGCTTAAAAGAATGGAAATTCAGATGGTAAATATATAATAATCTCAATATGCTACAACAATAACGAAGACTTCGTTTATCAAATCTAAGCCCGTTTGGAATGTGATAAGGAGTGGTAAGTTTGTAAAAGAAATTTGATTCTAGATGAAAGTATGTATCTTGATTCCTTAGTTTAGCATTCCATGACCTCAAACACATTATAAGTCTACATCGTTTATAATCTTCATTCATGTTTATTTAACAGGTTCATGTGATTACGAAAGACAGAAAAATTAACTAAAAAGTTACCAAGTGTCGTTAGGGACCAACATAAATATCTGTAAAAACGGTGACTTAACTTTTGCAAAACATCGTGGTGATAACAAGTATCTCAAAGAACGAATATAAGGTGGTAAGTTGCTAACCTTATAATGAAACAACAAACATATAAAGAAACTATAATTCACATGTCACGAAAATGTAATTTTTTTTGTCTTACGACCAAGCCCACAAAACGAAACATCTATCTTGCATATAGATTTGAAGTATCAAAAGATATACATAATAAAATCATTGTTTGTAACAGTTAAAGTTTTTGTTACTAAGAGCCTCAGGTATCATAACTTGGCAACACTAAGTTTTTGCTGCCACGTCAGCGCCACATCAGCATAACACCAACACCAACACCACTCCCCTAATCATAACACCAACACCACTCCCCTAATCATAACACCAAATAACACCACTCACCTCTTTATTTTCATAAAACCCCCTAAACAATTATTTCATTCTTTTAACAAACTAACTATTTCATTCATAAAATTCAAATACACATTACAATACTAAAAAAACACATATTAAAAAAAATTACCGAAATTAAAAAAAAATAAAAAAAATACGCCCCGACGACTAATCTTCTTCCGATGCTTCTTCATCTTCGCCCAAATATGGATTTCATAAGGTTTTGTTGGAGACTAATATCCGCTTGTCTCTAATATCTTTGCTTTACGACGCGGTTTCCTCATTGATATAAAAAAACGGTTTCGATTTTTGATCATGTGAAAGAGTTTGTAGTGTTTTTTGTTGTAAATGTATGTTTTTTTGTGAGAAAATAATATAGAGGTATTGAAGTATTTATAATGAGTTGTGTGAGGGAGGTAAAATGAATTTTTTTAAAAAAATATAGCCGTTAGGGGCTGTTTTGTAAATTTTTTAAATTTTTTTAAATAAAACTAGCCGTTAGGGGGTGTTTGGTAACTTTTTAAAAATAAGGGGGAAAATTAAAACTAGTATATAGCCGTTTGGGGGGGGGGGGTAAATGAATTTTTTTTTTAAAACCACCCCAACGCGCGTTGGCCGGCCAACCCCGAGCCCAACGCCGTTGGGCAACGCGGTGGTGGGGTGTAGTTTTATGCAATTAACTTATTTGTGATTGGTGAACATGATGTATCATGTTTGACTCAACTTTAGAGGATTCTAATCCATTAATAACTCATCAGATTATAATTATCTTTAACAAAAAAACACAACATATCAAGAACTCGTGCGTAAAATGTAAACTAAAAATGATTCATGTCAAAACCCCGTGCGTGCACGGGCATTATAACTACGTATTATAACCGTATAGAAATGTTAATTTCCTTTTTTTTCTTAAATAATAATCATAGTTTGTATCAACAAAAGCATATTATACACGACATAGGCACCAAACATTTTTCAAGGTATATTGATATACAACTATTCAAGAGCTTCCATCGTCTAAGATGCGACAAGGCTCGTTTTTCTTATAAGACTGATCAGCGAGATATGTGAAATATGGAACGTAGACAGTTTTTACTTTTACTTCTAAGATAAAGTGAAGAGACTGCTTTTAAGGGGACCTCCGATTATTATAAGTGTTGCTCAAGATATATGCGCGTGTAAAAGAGTGCAATAACTAGGACAAAGAATTTATAGAAACATAAGGCAAAAAGCAAGCATATAAACATACAAGGCAATTGACAAAACCATCATAAAATCTTAAAGAATAAGGAAATACATACATAAAAACTTACGCCATATTAGAACACAAAATATAGACTATAGAAAGCGCATAAGAACAACTGGTGTGTTAGTCTAGTGGTTGCAGTGTTGCTTATGGGTGTAGAAACCTGAGTTCGAAACTGGCTATTGTCAAATATTTTTATGCATTCTTTTCTTATTAACGAGGCTTGTTTGGGATGGCATCAAAATCACCCCCGGAGTGAAAACTGGTGGCTCGGCCTCCGTGGGTGAGGATTTTTCTCTTGTTTTAGAAAGCGCTCAGGTGTTTTTTGTTTTGTCTGATTTTTGTATATTGACTTGGTTTGTTTTTTTAGCTTCTAGTATCTTGCTAGAAGTCTCTGTTGGAGTTTGTGTATATCCCAGAACAAGGTAAAGATAATCAATGCCTAGCTACGTACCAAGATTGGCTACCGGATATCACTTGAAATCGTGTAATCACTTTCCAAAGTAAACTATTCGACCCTAATGCCTGGGTATCACGAATATCTACTTGGGATAAGACCAAATGTGTGTTCTTGTTTGAGGCAACAATCAAGAACCCTAGCGCATCCAAGTGTTTAAGTTTATGTGTATGTTTTCACGCAGTTATTTCTGTGTTGTATCGTATATCCCACAAGTAGTATATGGCCTCCTATTTGTAGGAGAGTACTCAAGTCCTTGGTCAAGGAATTATGAGAGATTATAGGAGATATAATCTCTTCCATAATTAGAATCCTTGATTTCAGGAATTAGTGGTTACATGACCATAATTATCGTGGTCAATAAGTGTGATTTCTACTTACCATAAGAAATGATCAAAGTAGTTACAAGTCATTGAATTCTATCCAAAGGGATTTCCATTCAGTGTCCTGAAGCATTAGCTAGCCCGCTGAGGAGCATACCCGCTGATGGTTCAATACTGAAACAACCTCTGATGAGCTAACCCGCTGAGGATACTTCCTTTAATGGATTACTCTCTGATGGTAACCTTCAGCTTACTCACTCAGTGAGTTACAAAGCTGAAGCCATCAGTCCTCTGATGAACATCCTCCAGTCCAGAGTTACTCACAGAGGAGTTAACTCACTGAAGTTCATCAGTGACTAGAATTCCCTTAACCACTATCTGAGTCAGGGTGTTCAGAGACCTCTGGGTCTACACTCCGTACCTCCATCCCTAGATACCGGTATGAACAGATCTCTACAATTGAACTAAATTTCCAACAATCTTCTCTAATTTAGTACAATTCCTTTACATGAAAAATAAACATAAATCAAACAAGTGCATAAATGAAAATGTCCTGAGGATTGAATTTCCATCTTAGTAAATACACGTTCAAATACTCAAGAATCAGGGTGTTCTAAGAATTGAACCCTTCAACCCATTTGACTACCTGAAGGTAAATACACACAAGTTTTCAAACACTTAAACGCTCTTGACACTATTACATAGCCATGTGTCTATATCCAATTCATAAATGTTATAAGACCCAAAGTCCATGACCCCTGAGGCGGCAAAACCCTAACATTTACATAGGTGGTTCCTTTTTATTCATGCTCATACTTAGCACTTTTTCAAAGAAATTAACCATTAAGAAGTTTAGCAACTTTATCCTCCTTTCAGCAGGTTCCAAGCACATCCCTAGGATGATTTGTAAACATGTTCTTCAGCCTTCTAAATGTTCAGCTTTCCACATTGAACTCAGCTGCCAAGTTTCCTTAGTAGGGAGTTGGGTGTCCTAGCATTCAGCGACTTAATTGGACTTTAATCCCATCCCTTCAGTAGACTTTATAACCAAGTCTCTAGCCAGACCCTTCGTCAAGTGATCATCTAGGTTTTGTTGAGACCTCACAAACTCTATAGATACCACCTCATTCATGATTAACTCACGAATCATGCTATGCCTGACACCTAGGTGTCTGGACTTCCCATTGTACATCTGGCTATAAGCCTTTGCCAATGTAGCAGCACTATCACAGCGGATAGAAATAGGTGCCATAGGTTTGACCCATAATGGAATCTCAAGGAGCAAGTTTTTCAACCATTCAACTTCCTTACCAGTGGCTTCCAGAGCCATAAATTCAGACTTCATTGTAGAACCAGTGACACAAGTTTGCTTCTTAGATGCCAAAGAAATTGCACCGCCACCAAGCAGGAATACCCAGCCACTTGTAGACGAATTATCTTCAGTATTGCTGATCCAGCTTGCATCAGTGTAACCTTCCAACACTGAAGGATATCCAAAGTAAATTAATCTATAGTCCATGGTTTTCTTCAACTCCAAAAGAAACAAGGCCACCATTATAGTCTTGATATTCAGCAAGGTAGGCCTTGTTCCCAGTCATGTGCCTGGAACATCCACTATCAACAATCCCTTTGTTCTTTAAAGCTCTTTGTGGATTATCCTGCACATCAAATAAGAGAAATTAGTTTCTCTTAGGGACCTAAGTCATTGCTGACTTGGGTCTGCCTAGTGGATCTTTAAAATTAACATTTTTACTAAAGCTTGATCGACTATTGTATTTGGAGACTTTGTTCCAGTAATGTCTTTTGGGTCTCCAATTACAACCTGCCGAGGGCTTAACAACAGTTTCCCTTATACCCCTAACAGTACTAACTGCTTTAACCTTAGCAGTATTAACTTTTTGATTTGAAAAATTAGCTTTTGGTGTTGTTCTTCTATTAAATGGCCTTCTAATAGGTGAATGAGACTTATAAAAATTATTTCTTGGTCTGATTTCATTCACAATAGGTCTGATAGTGTTAACTTTCCTAGCAGTACTAGTTTTTGCTGCTTGACTAGAGAGATTTTGTCTTGCAGTATTAACTGGAACTATGCCAGTTTTAGTTAGTACTGCTTTTGTAACAAATTTGTTTTGGTGATTCAATCTTTGCACATTGTTCCACACTGGTCTATTCTCCCCTTGACCAGTACCCTTACCCTTCTTTTTGTTCAATTCAACCTGTTTAGCCATTCTTTTCTCATGAAAATCACAATCTCTAATAAGATGACTAAAACTGCCACATACAAAACATGCCTTTTTAGTAAACCCATATCCCAAACCCAACCTTTTGGACATTAAACCATTCCAGTCTCTCTTGTCAGTTTTAGGACTTGGACTATATGTGTTTTGTTCTTTAATAGTTTCCCTAGGAGTTTTTACATGCTTAACAGTATTAACAAAAGCAAAACTAGGTTTTTCCTGTTCTTTTGAAGGTTGAATCACATATTCATCATCATTGTCTGACTCATACTCCTCAATGATAGGAGCATCAGACCAAACTTTAGGTTGACTAACAACTTTGGGTTCAACTACAACTGGTTCAGGCACAGATTCAAGTGTTTCTACACTAGAATTGGACTCACAAGAGTCAAAATTACTGGTTTGAGTATCAGATTCACTAGTTTTAGACTGTTTTGGACCATATGTGAACATAGAATCATCTACTTCTCTATCAGGTCCTGAAGGCATGTAATTTCCTGTCATTGGAGGGGGAACTGCATGCATGCCTTCAACATTTGCAAATCTATCATGCACAGGACTATCTTCTACATCACTTGACCTACTGTCAAATACACTTTGAAAAACTTCATTTTCATAACTTAAGACACCATTATGTACTTGATCTCCATACCCAAGCCCAGATTTGTCCCTAGTACTCATCTGACTATTTAGCAGTTTACTAAGGCCTTTAGAAGAACTTTGAAAATTCTCAAGTTTGGTTTTTAATTCTTCTTTTTCTTTTACAGCTTCTGCTAATAGTTTCTTATGATATGTAAGCACATCAGTTTTATCATCTAAATCAATTTTCATAAATCTAATCTTTTCCTCATACCAAAGTTGATTTTTCTGATGAGTAACTAATTGAGCCTCTACCTTTTTTAAAGCTTGAGTATAGGCTTGAATTTCTATACTAGCATCACCAAGTTGTTCTCTTTGTTCATCATATAATTTTTTAAGTTTAGCATATGATTCCACACATTCTTTTGAACAAGATTTTACCTCAGTGTCTGAGCCTGAATTGCTGTAAGCCATCAAAGCAAAGTTCTCTTGTTCATCCTCTGCATGACCAGTCCAATCAATACCATCTCCATTAAGAGTTACCAAAGCTTTAGGTTCCTCCTGTTTTCCAGGTCTCCTCTCATTGTCTTTTGCTTTATATCCAATGTTCCTTGCATCTCTTCTTCTGCTTTCTTGATTTCCTTTTGATCTGCACTCTCTAGCAAAGTGCCATATGTTATGGCAATTGAAGTACTCAACCTTGGTCTTGTCAAAGCCAACTGGTTCCTTGGCATCAAACTGCAGCCTTCTACCTGTCTTCTTGTAAAACTTCTTTAATCTTATTGAAATCATGGCTACTTGCCATTTCAAGTCCATCTCTTTTAAATAAAACTCATCAAGCTACTCCAGATCCTCATGATCCAAATGTGGACCACTTGATTGATTAGCAAAGAAAGAGTACATGAGTTCATCAGTGTATGATGAAGAGTTTTCCCTTTGTGAGTTGTAGCTAGAAGAAGTAGAAACACCATAAGCAGTACTAACATCATTAGTACTGCTAGTGCTTTCAGAAGAAACAAAGGCGACATTCTATGCACTAGAAGATGATCTAGTAGAGCCTTTAACATCAGACTCAAAGACTCTAAGATTGTTATAGAGATCATCAAAACTAAGACTGTCTACTCCTGGTTTGGTCCTCATGACTAAGGATAACCAGGAAGAAGGTAAAGACCTAAGGAACTTCTGATTGGCATCTTCAGTGGAGACACCTGCACTATGAATCTCAAGTTGACTCAGAAGACTCTGAAACCTGTCATAACCTTTATGCAGTCCTTCTGAGTTGGATACAGAAAAGCCTTCAAACTGTTGCTTTAAAATGTATTTCTGCATCTTCTTTGATTCATCATTGCCACCAAATTTGGATTTGATAGCATCCCACATCTCTTTAGCATCGGTCATCTTGTGAAATTTTGCTAAATGGTCTTCTGGTAAAGCCATAAGCAAGGTGGTCCTTGCTTTTCTTTCTGTTTCTCTGGCTAAAATTTCTTCACCAGTTTTAGGAGGTAGAACCTTTATTACTCCATTTGTACCTGTTGAGACACTTACAGGACCATTTCCTTTTTGTATGACTTCCCATATAGGATAGTCTGTATGGCTTAAGTAATATTCCATTTTCATGGCCCAAATGTCATACTCGCCTTTCTTCAGAATATGAAGTTTAATGGTTGACACAGTGTAAGGGGCTTGTTGTGTTGGTGTTTGTTGTGGTGGTGGATTTTCATCATTTGATCCTACCATTGAATAGATCTGAAAGGTAAAGGTTTAAAACTGATGTGTTTTGGTTCTTCTTACTCAGAGTTTCTCTACAAACTCTGATACCACTTGTAGATCCCAAACTTAATAGATCTTTCTAGCCTGTTTAAGGGTGGTAGCCAATCTGGATAGATCCAAACTAACTACAAGAGAAACAATGACTATGAACAATATAAGCTATGCGGAAACTAACTTATATTGCTAAGAAGAACAATGAATAAAACAGAACTTTGATTACTATTAATCTGCTAGGTTACAGATTACTAACTATTAATATTTGTGAAACTTGTATATGAAACTTATATCTAACTAGTGCCGTAGGGTTCCTTTTATACACCAAGGAAAACCCTAATGGGCTTACAAAACGTGTGAAGAGATAATGCATATCTATTCCTATAATAACTCATGCATATCTCCTAAGCAGTACTAACTATTATATGCTACCAGTACTAACTTACTACTAACAGCACTAACTATACTGGCAGTACTAATAATGTACTCGCGGTACTAAATATTTATAACTAACAGCACTAACTACTTAGTCTATTTTCTTGAATCTTTAGCATTCTTCACCAACAGCACTAAGTAAAACTGGCAGTAGTAACTTGTATAAGTAGCAGCACTAAGTTGTAGAAACTTCTGAAACCCAACACGTTTACAAATTATCAAATGTAAAATTCCATTTCTAATATTAGTGATCACTTAAGGTATGAACAAACAAAATAATTAAGCATGATTAGTGATCAAGAAAATATTTTTCTCTTAATCCCCACTTTTAATTCTACAAAAGTATTTTCTCAAAAATACATTTACAAAATATTTTCTAATTAAAAGAAAAGTTTTATTAAAAATTTGAAATTTAAATTTACTCCCCAAAATGGAAGGTTCCATAACAGATACAACATTCACCACAAAAAGACAAAAAAGGGAGCGGAGTCTAGTGGCGGCCCCCTTATATATAAGGGACCGTCGGGACCGCCACCAGATGACCGTTGGGATTCCCTGCCTATAAATACTGCTCCATTCCCAGCAGAAAAACATTCCTCTTTGCACGAAATTTTTCAGTCTTTTCTTTCTCTCTCTAAACCTTCTTTCTCTCACTAAAACTCTTGATCACTAACATACTTAGATCTTGTTTCAAGTGATCTAATCTCTTCTTCTCATCTCTTCCCTCTCATTCAAGTGCAAGAGAAGAACACTCGTATTCGTCAAGAAATGAAGTGTTAATTAGTGATCTCTCCTCTTTTCTTCTAAGTACCAAACCTCTATTGTATTTATCTTGTATATTTATTTGATTCGGATATTGTGTAGATCCGATAGTGTAGATCTTGTGAGTGTGTATATCTTGTGAAGTGGTAGATTGGTTCTAGCTAAGATTAGGACTCGACATTTAGCTTAGTGTCAGAAAATAACGTAAGCGATGTGTAAACGGTTTTCTCCGCCTAAAGGGAGCTTGTTGACATAGTGAAATCTCGAGTCGGATACTCGAGGAGTGGAGTAGGGCGAAGAGGTGCTTCATAGCCGAACCACTATAAAATCTCGGTGTCTTGGTTTGGTTGTTTCTTTCCTTATCTCTTTACATTATTATTGTTGTTATTTAGTTTTCGTTTAGATAGTTATTGCTTGTTCATATTGTGATTTGATTGAACATATAACTCGGATCTATACATTTTTTAAAGTAAACTTTTAAACCGTAAAACAAACGTGTAAACTATTCAACCCCCCTTCTAGTTTTCACACAACGTTTGGGTTGTCCGGTTAGTGTCGAAATATACATTTTTGAAGATTTTCTTGTAAGTTTTTAAATTTAAATTCTGTTTGTCCTTTTGGGTTTAGTTTGATGCATAAATGTTAGTTGTACAAGTTGATCGTTGTGAAAATCGATTTTGGGAAGCGAAACGAATAAAAAAGGTTGTGTTTGGTTCGTGGGTTATGGAAAAAGAAAAAGGAGGTTTTTGTAGTTTTGATGTTGTGGTCGTGATGGTTGAATAATATATATTGCTAGATAGTTTATTTTTGACAGTAGCTTGTATAGCTTATTCAGGCTTATTTTTAAGCTATTTCTTTGCTTATTTTGGGCTTATATGCCACGAAAACTTCCCAAATTCACTAGGAAAGTGATTTTGATCATTTTTGTGTTATAACATATGTTATGGACTATTTTTGAGGCTTATGGTAGTAACAAAATGTGATACGTAACTTATTAGCTTATTTTCAAGCTTAATATACGTATTTTTGAGCTATTAGACTCACGGTCCAATAAATCTATTTAAGCCGTAGCTTAATGGGAGGGCTTATTTTGGTCTGGATTATTTATAAGTATATACTTATATATGCAAATGGAGCTTGATTTTGGACTTGGATCGTATTTTGGGCTTATAAATGTCTTAATGGATTCTTGTTGGGCCTTAAAGCCCAATAAGCGATATTTAGTCGTTATAAGAGTTTTGATGGACTTTTGATAGTGAAAATGTGTTTACGAAGTGATATGGAACGATAATTTGGGAAAAATGTTTTAGTAAACGTTAAAGATTGAGAATTTGGAATTTTGTCAAAAAGTGTCGAATTTATGAAAAGTGTTGAAAATAAGGTTTGAAACCTTAGAAAAAGTTGTTTGAGCGTACGGGTCATGTCGAAATTTCGTAAAAAGTTTATACTTAGAAATTTTCCTAAAAACATGATTTTTGATTTTTATTATTTAATTATTTTATTTATTTAATAACTTCATTAAAAGACGAAAAATATAATTTTTCTCAAAACTTATCTAATGTGTTTATTATGAGTAAACGTTTCATTTCCAACCGTATTATAATTATTTTGAAGTGACTAAGGTTTATCGAATGGACTTGTCGAGATATATTTATAATTATTAATTATAAATATTTACTTATATTACTTATCTATTTTCTTTAAATAGTATAAGTATGTACCGTTGATATATCAGATTGATATGATTGTTGGGATAAGACGTCAACCATCACACCACTAAATTGTTTTGGGTAATTGTACAACGCGTCTAAACTCTATGCATCAAATGTGAAGATTGTTTTAGAAAAATGGAATGATTTAAATTTGACCATTTAACTGGACTGGTCGTGTGGGGCGTCTGTTGATTTGCTTGTGTGATTGATATATTTGGTTGCTAAAGACTTGCTTGAGGTGAGTTCTCGTAGCCCTACTTTTTACTAGTTTTTCCGTTGGGGGAAAATGATACTCAAATGTGTTTTGAAATATTTTGAATTGATCTGTGCGATATGTGGTTTTGTTTTTGGGACAAGTTAAGTGCTTATGACTGCTATGTGAATATTATATGCAGAATGATTGTTTGGATCGAAGGGGTACGCCTATCCTAGTATTTACATGTTTGTTTGGATCGGATGGGTACTCCTACCCAGTATTTGTGTGATTATTGGAGTGGATTGGTACGCCTACCCAGGTTTGTGTGTGGTCCTGCCCTAATTTTAGTGCTCCAGCTGGTAGGCCCTTTAGGTTCGTAAGTGACATATGGTTATTGATTAGCGATGATGCTAAGGTTGTTTGCATATATTCACTGTCATATGCACTATGTCCATGTTGAAATACTAGCACATCTTTTGGGTTTCAGGTAACCTACGGGAGCTAACCACATTTATGGTTTGACGTTTTTGAGTATCATTTTCAGGTGAAGTGAAAGAAGAGTAGTTTGGTGATTGTTATAGCAGACTTAGAAGTATCCCGAGTAGAATTTCGTTTGAAGTCTTGCTTGCTTGTTGTTTAGTCCTAGTAATTGGATGTTTTGGATTAAGTTTGGATTATAGACCCATATGAGGGCTGCGAATACATTGAAGAGATTGGATTTTAGTGGCGATTTGGGACACACTCGAGGCTGTTAAGGTTGATGATTTTTTTTTTTCTAACATTTCGTGGTTGATATTTTTTTTTCTTGTTGATTTTGGTGTGGTGGTTGATTTGTTTCGGATTACTATTAATTTTTATGAATTTGATTTTATTTGATTTTTGGAAATTTTGAGATTTTTATATTTTTATTTTTGATTTGGGATTTTTCTTTTTATTTGATTGTCTTCATAGCACTTGAAGTTTATGCAATGTAGTTTTCTCTATTTTGTATCTTATGTTATGATTGATCATTATGTTGCATTCCTGAGTTTTCGCCATTGTTGGGGTGTGACAGATTGGTAATCAAATCCAAGGTTATAGAGAACTAGGTGGATTGGCCTAGACTATAACCTAAGATCCGTCGTTTAGTTGTGTATAGGATCTATGTGTGCGGTGTTCCGCTTTTGTTTGCTTTTGTGTGTTCGCGGTTTGGTGCTTTAGTTATGTTAGTCATTGAAATGTGTGAGCTCAATATTGAATATGGCTGGGAAAGGGTGCGATTATAAGTACGGCGACCAACGTAGTTATAAGCGTATCACAACTCACTCATACTTAGATATGTTGTTCAACAATCGTTGTGACAACCGTAAGGTGGGAGTCTATGTGTATATCTGGTTATTATAGTTAAGAATATTCTTATATATATGCGAGTCTTCGCAACTTACCTAGTGTGCCCATCCGTTCTCCCTCACGTATAGATATGCGCCTAATGCTGAGGTAACTAAAGTGATGACCGGCCTGATGCAGAATCATTAGGTAGGGGGAAAGGGTGTTACGGGGTTGGTAGAGGGTAGAAAGGGGGTAGAAGAAACCTGAGAAGGTTAAATGATGAGCGTGTTGAGGATTTGAATGGTCA
The DNA here is from genome assembly GCA_026074375.1 of Tanacetum coccineum. Classification (NCBI taxonomy): domain Eukaryota; kingdom Viridiplantae; phylum Streptophyta; class Magnoliopsida; order Asterales; family Asteraceae; genus Tanacetum; species Tanacetum coccineum. The sequence goes on from BQNB010110101.1 coordinate 13,542, forward strand.
AGGAAATGACTAGGGTTTGGGAGCTAATGGGGATGTAGAGGGATTCAATAGGAATGTAGAGGGAGCCAATGGGGGTGCACCTGACTTCTCAATGATCATTACCCAACAATTACAGAACCTCTTACCTGCCATGCTAGCTCAGGTTAGTAACCGAGGAAATGTTGAAAATCATAATGGTAATGTGGTTAATGCAGAAAGTTAGGAGAAGTTAGGGAATGTTGTAGTGAATGGCATACGGGTAGGTTCGTTCATATAGAGGATTCTTAGCTTGTAACCCTAAGGAATATGATGGTAAGGGAGGTGCTGTAGTTCTTACTCGTTGGATCAAGAAAATGGAGAACGTAGAGGATATGAGTGGTTGTAGTAATGACCAAAAAGTAAAATACACTGCTGGTTCATTTGTGGGTAAGGCTTTAACGTGGTGGAACTCTCAGATCCGCATGCTAAGCCAGGAAGTTGCTGTTAGTATGTCATGGAATGACTTTAAGTTTATGATGATACAAGAGTTTTGTCCTAGTCATGAGATGCAAAAGTTGGAATCTGAGTTGTGGAATCACGCCATGGTCGGGGCTGGCCATGCTGCGTATACTGATAGGTTTCATGAGTTGGCTAGGTTAGTTCCACATTTGGTAACTCTAGAGAGTAGGATGATTAAAAGGTATGTGTATGGCCTTGCTCTACAAATCCGTGGGATGGTGGCAGCAACGAAGCCAAAGACTATACAAAAGGCTGTGCAGATTTCTGGTGCACTGACCGATGAGGCTGTAAGAAATGGATCAATTAAGAAGGTCGAGAAAAGTGGGAATGTGGGGGAACCTAGCAAGGATAAGAATGGTAGGGATGATAATAAGAGGACTAGGACTGGGAATGCTTTTGCTACTACTGTAAACCCTGTAGGAAGAGAGAATACGGGTACTTGGCCCAAGTGTACCACCTGCAACTCCTACCATGCACCCGGAGGGCCGTGTCGCATATGCTTCAACTGTAACCGCCCAAGTCATTTGGCAAGGGATTGTAGAGGTGTGCCAAGGAATATGAATCTTGTCAATGCTAGAAACCCAACTGTTAGGGCATGTTATAAGTGTGGTAGTACCGACCATGTCAAGCCAGCTTGTCTTAGGTAGAATAGGGCACAAGGACCAGAAGAAAATCGTCTAAATCAAGTTGCTGCTAATAACAGGAGTCAGGGTCGTGGAAACCAAGGGAACCAGGCTAGGGGTAGGGCATTCATGTTGGGAGCAGAGGAAGCTTGCCAGGATCTGAACATTGTGACGGGTACGTTTACTTTGAACAATCATTTTGCCACTACCTTATTTGACTCTGGTGCCGACTATAGTTTTGTTTCCACTACTTTCATACCTCTGTTAGGTTTAGAACTCAGCGACTTAGGTTTCATATATGAGATTGAGATAGCTAGCGGGCAGCTAGTAAAGATTGATAAGGTTATTAAGGGTTGCAAACTAGAAATCGAGGGTCATGTCTTTGACATCGACATGATACCTTTTGGGCATGGGAGTTTTGATGTGATTATAGGTACAGACTGGTTGTCTAATTATAAGGCTGAAATAATTTGCCATGAGAAGGTGGTGAGGATACCACTACCGGATGGCAAGGTGCTTAGAGTAGTAGGAGAGAGACCAGAAGAGAAAGCGAGATTTTTTATGGGTGTTAAGAAACAAGAAGAGATTGTTGTATTTAGAGATTTTCCTAAGGTATTCTCGGAGGATCTATCTAGATTACCGCCTATTCGGGAAATTAAGTTTTGAAATGAGTTAATCCCTGGAGCAACGCCGGTAGCCAAGTCTCCTTATCGGTTGGCACCTTCTGAATTGGAGGAGTTGTCAAGACAACTCAAAGAACTCTAAGACAAAGGTTTTATTCGACCAAGTTCGTCACCTCGGAGAGCGCCGGTGTTGTTTATTAAGAAAAAGGATGGTTCTTTTAGGATTTGCATTGATTATAGAGAATTAAACAAGTTGACTGTTAAGAATCGTTATCCACTTCCTAGAATTGATGATCTATTTGACCAACTGCAAGGGTCACAGTTTTTCTCGAAG
>BQNB010110102.1:0-22621 GCA_026074375.1 Tanacetum coccineum
ATGGTCAAACTTATGCTAAAAGATAACACACTCCTAGTAGGATCGACTACGTTGAATTTCCATCGGGAAATTCACGACAAGTTGCACAGTTTACTCAAATCTTAGACGTTGACTCCGAAAATTATATTACATACTCCTAATAGTAAGTATAACACACTCCAATTGCCAAAAACACGACACCATATCTCAATTTGCTTAAAAATCAACTTTATCCATATTTGTGGACACCTACGGATCATGAATCCACCATATGAAGATCTGTGCGTTATTTAGGTGGATCCGTGCGTCACAGATCACGGGTAAATAACAGATTTTAAATAAATTGGGACCACAAATATTATTATACAAACTCACCCACAAACTCAAACACTAAAACCCTCAAACAAACATAACATAAATCAGCAATTGGAGCAATTAATCTACAAGATCATTAACAAATCATCAATCTATAACAACTATTGTAAGTGATTTCATCTTATTTTCTTCTTAATTTTGTGTCTCGGGTTTTGATTTTGCTTAAATTAAATAATTTGGGGATTTTAATTTTTCATACTATTTTCGCACAATTAGAATTAAGATATAGCAATATATAACTATTATGACACTTAGAAAGCATAATTGAAGCGATTCGGCAAAAATCATTTTTTGCCAAAAACCTCAAGTTATGATTTTTGAAACTTCACTTCTAAGAACCTTTCAAAACAAGGGTTGTTTAACTACATTGTTAATACAACGCAAAAACATTTTTCTTCATGCATTAGGTCTCATGAATGTATATACGAGATGCTTAATTCATAAGCATTTTTGGTTCCATTCATCTAGAGCAATATCAAACATATGTTATGTATTAAGGTTTGCTTATTACTAGTATTAATACTATTTTTCTCTTGTTGTTTGAGTCAAGCAAACCGTACACCCCTTCAAGTCCATATAGACACACTTACATTGTATTTTTCACTTATCGAGTCATTATCATAATTTCTCATTGAAATCACTATACATCACGTAGGTACAAAAATGCCAAGCGAATACCAACAAGACTACAAGAAAACCCGTGCTTATGCTCTAAAAATCTACAATGATCCCAACATGTCCGATACACTTAGGGATATCTATAGGACTTTAGAAAGTAGATATGTTCATGAAGGGAGAACCATTGACCCATCTTTCTACAATGACCTTAGTGATGACTCAGTGGCCAAGTCTGCCGCCATAGGTTTTGATTGCTTGCTATCTTTAGATGAGTAAATTTGTCCTAGGTTTATCCTTGAGTTTTACAAAACTATTAAGCTAAAAAGAGACTCCAACAACCATTTCTCAATCTAATTCATTATTAACAATCATCATTTCAACCTCTCCCTTGCTTAATTTGCTGAGCTTACCTATCTCTCTAATCAAGGCATTTGCATCTACTCCAATGCATGGGGTCTTGATGAACTTGAGAAAACCCTAGAGCAAATTAAACCTTACAACTCACGTCTTCGTGCTCTTGATGATATCTGAAACCTAATCTATAGAAGAACCGTTCATGGAAAGATAAACAAAGAGGGAAACACCATCCACAAATTGCCAAACCAAATCGAAACAAATGAGCTTTTTGATCACCTTAGGCCTTGTGAACTAGTCATTAGGGAAAACGTCTATTCCGCCATAGGAAATAGAGACCACACTCAAGCAGTTATTGCTTTGATGTTGTATTGCCTAGAAAATAGACAACCCTTCAACCTTGCCTACTTCATCATTAGGAGGATGTACTTCTTTAGGGATAGACGAGACAAAGTTCTAACATATGGCATGATATTAACTCGTCTCTTTAAGAACCTTAAAGAAAAAATGGCACAAGGCTCATTTGATGAATGTTATAAACTTGTCCCTAGGAAAATGTCCTCACTTAAGGCAAAACAACCCAAGAAGCCTCTACCCAAAAGAACTAGGAATGTAGGAAAATCTAAATGAACTCAATTGAGAACTCGTCCTCAACCGAGTCACCACCCTCTGATAATGGATATTTGCCTAGCACCAAACTTTCCCCTAGGTCATATAGTAGGGCTCTTAAGGACGATCCTAACATGACTAAGGAGCAAATGGAGACAAAAGAGATGTTTAAAAACATGGGTCGAGCATTGCACAACTTTGCAAGGTTGTTGAAGAAGGGATGTCGGTGAAGGAAGATTTGTTTATGGAACAATTTAGATGTATAATTATCGTATCTTTTAATTATTGACTTGTTTACTTATATTTGCATGCTTGAATCTGAATCAATCACTTTGATATGCTATTCTTTATAGATATTATATCATGTTAATGTTACTGATAGTCGATAATAATGTTTGCATGAAAATATGTTTTGTGTTTTGGGTGTAAATTGATGTTCTGGTCGTTTTTGTTGAAAGTTGTGACCTATGGATCCACCATATGGTAGATCCGTCTGTTGTTTTGGTGGATCCGTTGCTCACCCAGACCAGGCGCCAAAATTCAAATTTTCTTGTTTTTTTTACTTTTTCAACTTTATCTTATAACCATGCTATATGATACTATATGGGATCTTAAACCTTAGGATATAACATGTTCTGCATATAATCCAAGAACCATTATACAATTCATATCACCACTTTATCCTTATAATCATCATCCTGAAACACCATTTTCTTTACATTTTCTCTACATTCCTCATATACAACCTTACTAGTTCATCACTATGACTAGTACATCCAAAACAAATTCACCAAACTTCAAAAGAAAAACCGCAAGAATGAGTGTTAAGTATCCAAACTATGTCAATCTCACATCCTCAAGTGATGAACAACCAAATGAGAGAACTCCTTTACCTCCTCCTAGAAAGAAATCCCTTTCACCACCTCAAGCTCCATTAAATTCCATCTCTAGAAAAAGCACACACTACACCTCTTCATCGTCACCAAGTGAGTCTTTGACACCAACTCATGTTGCACCTCCGCCTAAACTTCGTTTTGTTATTCTGATAAAACTAGAACCTCAACAACTTCCTCCACCTCAAATGTCACCAAATGATCCCTATGCTCAAACCATTAATAACTGGCCAACGGGCCCTTCTAATCTATCTCAACCACCACGTGTCTCTCGACCACCTCCCATTTTTTCAAATCCACCATTCGAATTTGAACCATTACCATCAACCCAACCTTTGTTTGTTAACATTAACAACAACACACCTCTCCTCCATAATAATGCACCTTTACTAAAAAACATCCACCATCCACCACCAAATCTTGGAAATCAATATTTTCCTAATCCTCCAAACATTTTGGATTTTGTTCATCCAAATGACATGCCTCACCTCCACCATATGTTTTGTCAATGTTGTAGCACCACAAGGCATGAAATCCAAATGCTCTGAAACCGTGTCAACTACATGTTCTCCTACATTCGACACCACCTCGGCCCTTCATCACACCCACCTTAGTTTCCGCATTAGCCGCATAATCACCTCACCTCACCCCTCGGATTATATGGGAAAATGTTATCTATCCTAAGATTTAGAATTTTTAATTTTTAAGCTTATCATGTAATGGCTTTTACGCCAAATTTTATGTTTTATTAGGGGTGTTCACGGGGCGGTTCGGTTCGGTTAGATGGAAGATTTAAACTATCCGTCGCGAGGCGGGTAATTAATTTTACTATCCGTCGCCGAACCGTACTAGGCGGGTAACCGGACATGCGGGTACCCGAAGTGAGCGGTTACCCGCGGTTCGGGTCACGGTTAACCGTTTTTGACGTTTAATAGATTTTAACCGTATAAAAAATTACATAGTCTAGAACATAAAATGTATTTCTAGTAAAATTAAATGACGTTGAATTTAAAAGTCATATAAAACTTAAGTATTTCGTTACAATAATTGCATTCAAATATTCATATATAACGTATTAACAAAAAATATTACTCGACGTTATAGATTACGATCACATTAATTAATTTTCACACATAGATTTTTACAAATGTTTACTTTACGAGCGAAAAAGTCGTTATACAATAAAAGTATTGCAATAATCGGTTAATACTTGTACAATTATTTGAATATTAGTTAGAAAATAATCATGTATAATATGCACGGTTCGGTTCGGTTAACCGCGGATATCTAAAAGTAAAAACCGAAACCGAACCATTATAAGCGGGTTTTTTCGGTTTTGGTTTTTTTCGGTTTCGGTTTCTTCGGTTTCGGGTTTTTTCAGTTTCGGATTGAGCGGTTCGGCTCGGTTCGTCGGTTTCACGGTTTTTTTGAACACCCCTATGTTTTATCCCTTACAATGGATTTAACATTATTTTTATTTGTTGTGTTGATGGATGCTTATTGCATAAAATGTATATGTGTGCATTTGTGATTGTCATATATATATTTGCTTGTCTACTAACTTTGTTTTGTAGCAACACATCCATACCTCGATTACTTGGTGCCCCAAGAGAGGGAGAGTATACACCAAGGGGGAGCACTTGCAATTTTGTCCTTATTTTTTTTACTTTGCATTCGTAACCAAGTGACTTAGCATTCGTCAAAAACAAGACTTGCAAGACCCCCCTCCTTCTACAACACTTTTTGCTTCGACAAAAAGGGGGAGAAGATATGTAAGCTCATCTACTAAATACTTATTTACTAACTTTTAAATAAGCATGAGTTTATATTTTGTCATCATCAAAAAAAGGGAGATTGTTAATACAAATATTCGCGCAAAAACGATGTTTATATTTAATGATCTTCATGTTTTGATAATAACAAATATAATGTCATACTACGTAAAAGTTTACGTAAACATAGTTATTGATCAAAGAAAAATATTATCATTTGCATAAATCTTTTCTAATCAAATGATTTAAGCTAACACATGATTAATTATAAGCTAGTTATATTAATCATGTAAGACAAAATAAGATTAACCATAAGTGGAAACAATCTTTCCAAATCTTCCCAAATCTAGAAAATCTTTCCTTATTGGTGATAAGAAATATTTTTCTTCTAGAAGAATCTATTAAACTAGTTTTAATAAGTACAAAACAATATTTTTATAGATTTTGGGTTAATCACAAAATGACAATTTTTGTCCCATCTCCACCCACGGATCCACCAAAAGCACTGGACGGATCCAAGAGATGGAGGATCCGTGGGTCGCACATCTTGTTCCCCTGGGACAGATTTGAATTTTAAAAGGTTGCCGATAAATACCAACCTCATTCTTTCATTTTAAACAACTCTTGACAAATATTTGTCTCACACATATTTTATCTTTTATATACTCTTTGATCATTATACTTGTTACATAATCCATTATAAGTGATCAACTCATTCCACTCTTTAGTGAAGAACACTCAAGAAGACGTCAAGCTTCAAGTGTTAATAGTTTAGTTGTGTCATCACGTTTGTGATAATCATTCATCTTGTATATCTTGTGTTGTGTGTTGTGTGTATCATATGTGTATGATAGGTTAGTATTTAGGCCTTAAAATACATAGTGTGTTAGATTGGTTCTATCTCGAAGTAGAACTCGGTATTTAGCTTAGTACCGAAAAAAGTGTAAGCGACGTGTACGGTTTTCTCTAACTAAAGGGAGCTTGTTGACATAGTGAAGATAACTCTCAAGTTGGGTACTTGGGGAGTGGAGTAGGGCGAAGAGGTGCTTCATAGCCGAACCACTATAAATCATTGTGTCATCGGTTTGATCTTTCTTATCTTTACTTGCTTATATTTCGTAGTTTGTTTATTTACTTATTGCATCGCTATCATATACACTTGTGTATATCTCTTGAATTCACATAAGTCGACAATCTAAGTTTTAATTTTAAAACGGTAAAAACTATTCAACCCCCTTTCTAGTTTCCACAATTGGTATCAAAAGCCAAGGTCACCCAAGATCTTTAACGTATATTGTACATTAAAGCTTGAATCGATCTATGGATTCAGATAAATATCTAGAAGGGAAATCTATGCAAAGACCACCTCTTTTTGAAAGTGATCATTTTATTTATTGGAAAAATAGATTTGAAACTTATGTGAAAGCAAAAGATTTAGATCTTTGGCATATTATCTTGAATGGTGATTTTTCACCGCTTGCCAAAAACGAAGTTACCCAAATTCTAGAAGTTGTTTCTTTTGAAGAACAATCCGATGATCTAAAAAAGAAACTTGCTAAAAATAATGAAGCTAAAATGGTTCTTTACAATGCTTTACCTAAAAAGGAATACGAAAGAATTTTTATGTATAAAACGGTTAAAGATATTTGGCAATCGTTGTTAATCACACATCAAGGTAATAGCCAAGTAAAGGATAATAAAATTGATCTTCTTGTTCAACAATATGAACAATTTACTATCCTTGAAGAAGAATCTATTGATAACGGTTTTGCTAGATTTAACACTATTATTACTAGTCTTAAAGCTCTTGATGAAGGTTTCTCTAGCAAGAACTATGTTCGAAAGTTTCTTAGGGCTCTACATCCTAAATGGAGAGCAAAGGTCACGACTATTAGAAGAGACCGATCACATTTTTAGGTTAGCAGATGGAACTAAGTCCTATCCTGTAGGAATTGTTAAAAATGTAGAAGTTCACATAGGAAGGTTAAAACTTTCAGATGACTTCTATGTCATAAACATGGACAAAGACCCCGCTACCCCTTTACTTGTAGGAAGAGGATTCCTATCAACTGCTAATGTCGTAATAGACTGTAAAAAAGCCAAAATAGTAGTAGGAGAAAGAGTTACTAGGTCAATATTTGCAGTAAAAGAAATCGACCTAGGAGAGGAGGAAGTACCTTGTTGGACTACCCTAGGAAAACGAGTGTCTTATACACCACGGCCTAGCATGGATAGAATAGGTGCCCGACCCCCTTACTATGCTAAGAAGGACTTCACAGATTACCATTTTCTTGGCGATTAGGAGATCGCTACAGATGCCAAGCTTAACCCGTTTAAGGATGTCCTAGTATTTAGAAGAATGGTAGAATTCTTAGGATTTATACCTATAAACCTTAAGGGAAACATGTGGGAGTCGGAAGAATTGGCAGTGAACCCAATTAACTAGAATAAGCCACCAAAATGAGGAGATGGAGCGTGGCATGTTAGGATTGAGTTGATTGACCCTGATGGATAAAAATCCAAAAAGACTTTTTAATTAATTCCCACCACTAGGAAACTATCCGAGAAAGAGAATCTAAGCGAGATCATCGACTTGGACCATTTTGATGATACATAAACGTGTGACTTCGAGTCTAGCTATAAGACTTGTTAAATAAGACAAGCCGCTGCAGGCGTGATGTGCATGTACGTAGGTATTATTTATTATCAATTTTTACTATTTATATTTTACCAACTATACCTAAAACAACACTAACAGGTAGTGTACCCGATCAGATGTAGGTTCGTTGGTAACTACGGTGTCAATCACTAAGAGCGACTGTTAATACTTAAATCTACTAGTATTTTAGTTATCTAAGTTAGTCCTAATTTATTCTATGTTATACCTAGGTTAAACCTAAACTAACGCAAAAAGGGGGGTTTTCAGCCTGAGAGACTGGCACGAGTTTTGGTTTATCTAGACTGAGATTGGGCGATTAACACACACAAGCCAATAATTAAAAGCTAGAGAAGCGGTTAAGCCTATTGTAAGGAAAACATACTAACCATGTTTAATCTAATAAAATGCAGGTTTTAGTTTATAAGTGCAATGATTGTCTTGTCTTGTTATTGATATATCATTCCTAGATTTAGGCGGCATTTCTTCCTAAAACCTAGACTTGGCAATTCTGTCACAATTAACCAAATCCGCATAAAGTAATTAAGGTTAATTATAATCTATCTTAGGAGACAATAATGGTGATCTAACTGAATCCTAGCTCATCGAGACTTTACTAACTTACTTCTAAACGGCTCTTTATATACTAGTAGTCCACTTATCCAGATCTTTACTCAGGGAATTAGAACGTTATTTGTTGATCCTAGGTCACCTGCTAGTCCCACTTGTTCACTAAACCAAGGGCAAAGACAACACGTTATTTGTGATCCTATTGTTCTAGATATATAAATTGTAGATATGGAGAGCTATCCTAGCATCTAGTCTACTTGGTCCTTTTTTTAGATCCAGTTGAATGATAATCTAGGCAACTTGGTTCGCTTTCTAGATCCAGTTGAATGATAGGTTACATACTTAAGCACATAAACGAGTATAAATTGATAAACATAAAGAAACACACAACTTACAAGAAGCAATTAGAATAAACATAAACCAAACATTAAATAATCATAAACATAGCTAATACCTAAAGATATTAGCCAATAACCATTGTAACGAATACAAATGTCATAGACGAACGATTAAGGTAACCTAACCAAGTTAATGAATGATACCAACAACCGAACGCGTATTTAGATCATAAGAATTTATAAGGGTTTTCTTGTGGATTGAAGGGCGTTGTAGGACCTTCGTAGCTCCTCTTTTCTTCTAAAAGTCAAACCTAGTGGTTAATGCCTTCTTCTCAGTCTTCGGTATATTTTTGCATACTAAAATTCATCTTTAGGGTTCAGTATTTATCGTATTGGGGTTTTATTGGAGTGAGGACCACGATTATAATATTCCAGAATATCTCAATACTTGATCTACGATACGGCGTATAGGATCTTCTGTATACGGCGTATTGGTCTTTAAATTTTCGTGGTTGCTTGTGAAGTCAAGGCACATATACACCATATCTTCCTTGATGGATACGGCGTATTAGATGTCAGATCAGCAGTCTTTAAGTTTCTTCATTTAAGCAACAAAATGCGTGCCTTTTAGTTAAACTTCACCAATTGCTCCATATTTACTGCAAATATAAACAATTAAGTACCAATTCATGCATAAAATAATATAGAACGAGCAATTTAGATGGGACAAATGATGTTATAAAATAGACATTATTTGATGTCAACAAATATCGCCCCACTTAAATCCTACTTGTCCTCAAGTAGACTATAGAAAAATTATGAAAATGTATCCCAAACCAAGGTTTAAGATTTTTCCTTTAAGCAATTTTTTGTTTAATCACTAACACACAACCAAACATCTCACGAATAGGGAAAATGAAAACACTCAAATAACTCAACTAATCTATGTGGTAACATGTGACTAATTCGCTCAAGATTGCACGTATCGTAGACGAGTATTTAATCATAAGCTTGGGCGAAGGATACCCATCTTCACCCGTTAAAGCTAAGAGGACATTTAAAAGGTAATTAGGTTAAGGTTTAAGGTTGATCATTCTTTTCAATCTCCATCGATACTAATATTCCAGAAAAGGTGACAAAATCACACATACACATCCATAACGATAGATGAGACATATGTGATTGCTCGATCCTTAACTCGAATAAGCTAAAGAATAGGATCAAGTCATCTTTACCAATAGTAGTAAACCAACAAGGCCGACAAAATCATATATATACACATCATAACGATGGAATAGACATACATGATTGCTCAGATCCCCATTCGAGTAAAACCAAAGGTTAGGATGAAGAACAATATAGGGTATGGAATCTTCTAATCCTTTACGAACAGTAATACACCAACAAGGCGTATCGGATAGGATCGATACGGCGTATTGAGGGGGTGTCAGCTTCAACAGTAGTCAAAATCGACTTGACATGATCTCTCGGGTTTGTTTCGGTCGAGCTAGGAAGACTTCCAAATCTCCTTTCTTGAAGTACTTTGCTCATTTGCCCGATTTGGATTTCCAAAGCCTTGATCGAGGCTCCTTGATTTCTAATAGTAGCATCTATTGAGGCTCGAATTTCCTTGATCAAATTAGAGTTTTCATCATGTCTCTTTGCAGATTCAGCCATAAATTTGCTCAGCGACTTTTCCATTGTTTGTCTTCGCTCTTGATACGAAGGATTTCCATTATCTCTTTGGTAGAATCTCAGAGCAGCTGCTCTATATCTTCCTCCTTGGGGGAATGGTACCCCAAATTGAGTGTAGTGTGCTTCTTCAAATGTTTTGCCTTCTTCTTTAAGTGGACAATTCTTAGCGTAGTGCGGTCCACCACATGATTCACAACCAACTTGAGCAGCGTACACTCTTTCATTTACTTTCTTAATCTCCCTCCCAAGGTTGTTTAGTTGAGCTTGAATAACAACTAATCCATCAGAAGTATCAATACTTCTAGTCCTAGTTGATGTTCTATTGTGCCATTTTTGAGAATGATCAGCCATATCTTGGATGGCTTTCTTAGCATCAACAGCCTTCATAGATGGTATGGCACCCTTCGAATCAAGAATTTGTCTAGTAGGTACATCCAATCCTTTGTAAAACAAGATCACTTCCTGCATATCTATTAAGTAATGTTGAGGACCAAGGCCGGTCCTGAGATTTTAGATACCCTGGGCGAGCCGAGTAAAATATGCCCCTTGTAAACAAACAACAAAGCTTTTAGGGGTTTGGAACTTGGACAAGCCAGGCAGCTCATCCCCACGCTAATTTTTATTCATGAAATAAAACGTTAGGAGATAAACTCCGAATAACAAGCTCGACAAAAATATTGTAATTAACTCTGTCAACATAACAATCTTGAGGACTTTCGTGATTTTCATTATTAGGGTTTTCAACATCTTCGCTAACATTAACCTTATAAGTTTCTAGATTTTTGTTGTTTTTAGGATTTACATTATCATCATTAACGTTAACCTTATCATTTTTTAGGTTTTCATTATTTATAAGATTTTCATTATTTATAAGATTTTCATTATCTATATTAACGTTAACCTCGTCATTATTTTATTCAACATTATTATTATTATTTTTGTTCTAACTACATACCCATCCATTGAACCGTGTTGAAGTCGCTCTAATTCATGTTGATTTTTTTTTTCATTTCCTCTTATTTTCCGTGATCACAATGCTTAGTTAAACAGCCTTGCCTACCCCGTTTTCGAAATATCTCTACGTATATAAATTGTAAACTGCCCTTGATCACAATTGGAAACTATTTATTGAGGGGACAAATTGCTCTCTACGTATATAAATTATAAAACCGTCATTTCAAATATCTTTTATGTATTTAGTAAAACACTGGAACGTAGGTTTAGTTTCAAAAAGAGTATGTAGTGAGCTTTCTCTAAAATGGGCTAAAATGGGCCAAATATAACATAGTACATATACATATGGATCTCTATCAGTTCATCGAATGTGAGAGGATCCTTTGCAGCAGAGACCATTTTGTTGAACCAAGGCTGTTCAGGTTGATCAGTTACAACTTGACGCTTGTTCCATTCTGGATCAGGAGTAGGAGGCCTTGGAGGTTGTTTGAACCAAGTGTCTCTAGAAGATTTGTCGGTCTTTGGTGCTACATTATCTTGATGACGATTAGCATCATTAACCACATCTTCATTTGCAGTGGTCTCCAGGTCATCCATTACCACCTCAGCTATTGGTTCTTCAATCAGTTCATGTGTAGTTACAGACTTACCGGTTTTAGAACTTTTGGATGGAGCTTTACCTTTGGAGGTTTCCTTGGTGGTTGATGGTTTCATGGAAGAATCTAACTCTTTGGTTCTTCTCCTCTTTGTCTTCTTACCCTGGTTTAGTCTAGCAGAAGGGTCTTCATCATCATCATGCTGTCTTTTGTGGTTCTTGACTGTATCAAAAACTCCCTTATCCATAGCATTTTCATCCTCTATCAAAGCTTCCATGAGAGCATGGTATAATGTATGATTGGCAGGATTTCTATTGAAAGACTTGTTTTCATTTCATGGTTTGGTATAGAGCGCTTTTCAGATCATACTCTTTAAGTGTTTCCTTGTCAGTAGACTTAATTGTATACTTCAACATATTTTGTTTCTCAGCTTGTTCCTTCTTAATCTTGTGAATCTCTAAAGCACTCTTCTCATATTCTTGTTTAAGATCAATTGTTGATGTCTGAATTTTGCTTGGTTTGGGAGCTGGCTTCACATAATATTTCTGAATAAGTTCTGTAGTGTGTCTCTATAGAACCTTTTAAAGATCATCACCAATTTTAGATTCAAGATATTGGAACTTGGGATTTGAGAGTAGCAAGAGCTTCAGCAGAGTGATCAGTTTTCTTCAGTTCAGACACATTCTTTTCTAATTTTGCAACTCTTAGCTAAATAACGGTGAGTGCATTGGATTCAGGGATAGCAGTGGTGATGGTTAGAGCTTCTGTTCTGATTGGTGGTGCAGGGATTGGTGTTGTTACCTGAAGTAGTACAGGTGGTATGGTAGAGACAGATAGAGGGGGAATAAGTGTTGTTTCAGGAGCTACTAAAGGAGTTTCGGGTATAGATGCGAGAATTGAGAACTCAAAAATCACCAAAACATGTATAGTAAGAACGGATGAAGACTAGATATGTGGAACTTCAGATTGGATTTTAATATCCAATAAAGAGTTGATCTCAACATATGTAGTATCCTTAAAAATACCAATTAAAGAAGTATCAAATGAAAGTTTAAGAAATTGATCACCAAAACCTGAAGATACCGTTAAGCTAGAGCTTGTTGGAGGAAGTTTAGCTTTCTTGGCATCATCTTTTACTTCTTCGTTCTTTCCAGCATCTATCTTGGCCGCATCAGAAATTTCTTCATCATCGTTCCTAGATTATTCAACTTCAGCATTTGTCATCTCTTCATCCTCATCGTCATTTACTTGTTCATCACCGTGTACAAGCTCATCATCCATTTCTTCATCATCGTCTTGTACTTGTTCTTTACTGTGCATAAATTCGTCATCAGTTTCTTCATCGTCTGTCAGTTCAAGATCGATGCTTTTGTCATCATCATCATCCTTCTTCTCTTCATCTTTGTCTGTGTCTACCCATTCAATAGTTTCATCATCATCCTCTTCTTTAGAGTACTATCTCTCTTGTTCAGATCCCTACTCAAGTATAACTTTGTCTTCAGAAGTGGCCTTTTCCTTATCGGGAACCCTAGCTTAATACCAGTTCCTTCACTTGAGGTAGCAGGGACAATTGTAAACTCATCGGGAACCCCTGGTGTAACACCAGTTCCTTCACTCGAGCCTCCAGTACAAGGCTGTCTTATGTTGGTCTTCTTACTTTCTTTAAGTGCTTTCATCGTGTCAGCATTAATTTGTTCTTCAGGAGTTAAAGTTTGAACGCCCTTAAGCTTCTGAGACGGATCAAAAGACATCTTCTTTGACACGCTGGAAGTATCTCTAAAAGCAATACCTAATGGTCTTCTTCTGGCAGGCTAGGGACACGTTCAGTCATAATCCTTGCATGAGTAGCATGGACTTGCCTTGCTGCTTTCTCTTCTGTAGCTTCAGTTAAGCTTATAGATTTTCCTAACTCCAAAGCAACATCTGGTTTAGGAATAATGTTATCATCTACAGTAATTGTGACTTTTTTTAACCACTCTTCTGCTAGTAGTTCATTTTCTAGCAGGTTCAAGGTCTGATTCTTCAGATACATCAACAGTTGCTTCAGTAGTATCTGCAGTTTTCTTCCCCTGTGAACCTGATAACACCTAAATTATACATATTTTCGGTGGTGTTATTTGTATATATTTAATCATTTCTCATGAACTTTTGATACTTAATAGCTTGAATTACTTAAAGATATCCCGAGGTCAAACACAACAAAGATCAAGTATTTATACGCTAAGAAACACAGCATACAAGAAAAGATAAAGAATCAAGCCTAAAGTGCCAATGTGCGCCGCACTTACCAGTTGTGTGCCACACTTATCCTCAAGTCAAAGGAAATTAAAGACTTAGTCAAATTCAGCATTAACTCTATAAGTACACTGCATAATTTCTTTTGTGCGCCGCACTTCTTATCTGACGTTGAAGAATAAATGAAGACATTAATACTACTGCATTAATACCCTAAGTACGCTGCACAATTTCCTCTGTGCGCCGCACTTCTCCATTAAACATTTAATTCCCCTCGCATTTAATCACTAAGTACGCCGCACATTTTACTTTGTTCGCCGCACTTCACCCCTTACTCAACCTATAAATAGAGGACGAATTTCAATCCTTTTCATTCATCCCATCATCCATTCTTCAACTAATACACACACCTATCTACCTTATGAAGTCCTAAACATTTTCCAACCATTCTCCAAGCATAAACACCATATCCTTTGAAGAATAAAGATCAAATCACCAAGAACGACAAAGAACATCATACTAGTTTAGTAAAAGAATGAAGTTTGTAATGGAATCAGGTTATGTTATGAACTCCTTAGCCATGAGAGGCTAAATCTCTCATGACTACTCGGTGATGTTATGATAATGAATAAGTGTTTGGTATGATCATGATCTCTTTAATCTCAAGCTTATGTTGCGACCCTATTATATCTTATTTTGTCAGTTTTATCAATCTTAGATTATATAATCATATCGGTATAGGTCAAAAGATCTGTTATGGTCTATGTGGTTTTAAAGATTTGTCTATGGTCTTTAACGTCTGTGTCGAGAAATCCACTTTCGTAAACTGATAAACAAAATAAGCTTTGATATATTAGCAACTAGATTATTTGAGTGACATATTTGGTCTAGTTAAGTAAATATAAGTCTTGAGTTAATCAAGTTAATTTGTAAAAATGTTTTCTGACGATAAATCCTTTTTATAAGTTAAATGTTCCATCTTCGAGGTCTTAATCATTTCCAACACTTATGAATTATTATCAACTATCCGAGTAGTCATCTTTATTATCACTGGTAAAACAAAAGTTATTTTCAATATCGTTTAAGTCTGTTTTCTTTCTGATTATTTGAACACTACTCAAATCCCTGTGGACGACCTGGTCTTACCTAAAAAGATTATACTATATACTTTTACCCGTGTGTTTCCCTATAATAAAATTGGTATTTTCAGTCATTATAAATTTAAAGCTTTTTGAAACACATCAAAGTTTTTGGCGCCACTGTCGAGGATTTTTAAGTTGTTCTTTCTCCCTTGGATGCATACACGTGCTTCCAATTCTAAACTTGTTGAACCTTTACCTGAACGTACTCTGAATCAAAAACTTCGTCGACAAAACAAAAGAGTTCCTTACGATCAACGAAACAATCCACCTCAACACCCGAGAATTGTCTATCCGTCAATTCTCGACATCAATTACTTTCGTCACTTTCTTGATATTCTTTGAAATTACGATTTAATGGATGATGAACCCATGTGGGCTGTTGATCGTATTGTCGCTCCGACTCTCGGTTTTGCAATCACTATTCCTAAAACCGCAAACAAATTTGCCATTAAAGGTAACCACTTTGATGGTAGAACCAAAACTGATCCTCATAAACACATTTACGAATTCCTCAGCGTCTGCGATATGTTTAAATACAAGGATACCGAAAATGAAGTTGTCCGCCTAATGATGTTTCCCTTATCACTTACTGGAGAAGCAAAAACACGGCTGGATGAACTCAATGAAGGAACTATTGAAACGTGGGATGAACTTCAAACCACTTTCATTAGCCTATTCTTTCCCCCCAGCTCTTTTCGACCAACTCCTAGGAGAAATCCAAGCCTTTTCTTAACATGAAAATGAATCTCTAACTGATGCTTGGCTTCGTATGAAGGAAATGCTTCGAAATTGCCATGGTCACAATTTGTCCAAAGGCAATATTATCAAAATCTTTTATCATGGTCTCAGCGAGATAACCCAAGAAGTTTATCAGCTTATCAGCTGGTGGTATTTTCCTCTATAAAACACCAAATCAAGCTTATCGGCTTCCCGAAGATAAAGTCTTACTCAAGCTAGACTAGGCTAAAAACTAAAAAACCAAATCATCTTTTAAGAAAACCATTGCTTTCACCGATGAAGGTAATAGTAATTCAAACACTGACAAAATTATGGCCCGAATGGATGCCATGACCATAAAAATGGATGCTCAGTACAAAGAACTCCAATCTCGTGCAAAAAAACCAACGCCCGACCTTGACGATGATGACATACCTATGTCTCGTGAAGAAGAAGCTAAATTCATGCAAACTTTCCGTAAGACTCATTTTTACAATGATTACCGCGACCAAGACTCGAATCACGATAATTGGTGTTCAAGCGGACGGAATGATTACAACTGAGACAACTATCGATCCAACGCCGATGACAAATCTATGATCTTTAAAAACAATTCAACGATTTTATGAAATCTCAACAATCAACCAACGTTTTTGTCAAAGAAACATTCATGGACCTCAAAACTCAACTCGAAACAGTAGCCAAAAATCATCAAGCTTCAATCCAAAACCTTGAAACTAAGTTCGACAGACTCGCTGACAAGCAATCTGGTCGACCTTCTGGATCTCTTCCAAGAAACACTCAACCAAACCCACGAGGTAGCAACTCTAAAGCTTACCAACCACCACAATCTCGTAATGAGCATGTGAATGCCGTATTCACAAGAAGTGGTAAATCCTATGATCCACCGGATAACTCGAATGATCAACAAAACAATTCTGAAAACCCTATCAACTTCGATAGCGATGATGAAGACGATGAACCTACACCACAACCAAAAACTCTGATAGTAGTATACTTCGGACCGCAAAAGTAGAACAAATGTCACTATATAAATGAAGTACTTAATTCAAAATATACAAACGAAAAAATAAAAATGAAACGATTTCGAGTTTTATTCAAAACAATATTACAGTAGTAGAATAAAAGACATGGGGATAAAAAGAAATCAAACAGAGAAGAATGTAAAATAAAAAATAAAAAAAAAACAAACCATTTTTAACTTTATGAAAAGAGAGCTAAAAAGAACGGAAAAGAGGCAATAGAACAAAAAAAAAAAAGTCGAAAAAGAGAAGAAGTACACAATGATAAGCCGGGTTCGATAGATAGAGAGGACAAAAAAGAGGAGAGATAGCTCGAATGTTCCACCTGCGTACTAAAAAAACCCACAAAACGAAACCAAATTCAAACCAAACATCCACCCCTACAAAACAAACCACCTACACACCAACCAACCAACCCATCCCACCCCTCATACACACTTCAACACACGAATCACCCTGCCCTACTGCAACTCAAACCGACACCTCTAATCCAAACGCTCTCCCTCCCAAACCATTCTAACTATTCTCGCCGCGTGGAATCCGGTCATATAAAAAATAAAAGACTACTCCTCTCACACAACACAACATAGCCTCACAAGAAACGTATAATCATAATAGCTTGAAGCGTAAAGGAACATGGGTCGGACTATCGCGAGCGGCAAATTATTATAAATCGTATATTAGTATATATTATTGAAGCGTTAAATCAACAAAATACAGCAGTAGTTAACAATATATATTATTGAAGCGTTAAATCTACAGAATACCACACACTCATGTTTGTTGCAACAGGATATTTTGAGAAATGTCACTCTTTCTATATTTTGCTGATTTAATGGTTTGTTGTTGTGGTGTACTGGCATTAAATCATTATGATAAAAACTCAAAAGCAATTACAGATATAGGAGTTTATTTATATAGACAAGTGGTTTGTGTTCTCAAGTTTTTACAAAGAGGATCTCAATTTTTATAGTTGAGACTTGAGATGCCTTAAAAATGTGGCAAATATTTTCTTTAGATTTAGTCAATGAAATAACTTAAATAGGGGCTGTTTGAGATCACTAATTTAATTTTGAAGTGGTGATCAAACTTGCTTAGTTTATATTTACTATATATGATACCAAGATGGATAGTTTGCTAGGTTTGACATGTTTCCCTTTATAAGGCATTAGTATAGAAATATGATAATAAAAATATTAGAACAAGACCTAAGACATCTTTCTTATATGATTTATTGGCCTTAAGTTCGTTAAATAATGTGACTGTAACGTAGGGAACCTGATGATGTACTTACTTTTAACTTGATGATGTACTTACTTTATGTGTTATTTTGCAGGCGTTATCCTATTCATCTTATTAGAACTTGTCGCTAAAACAAAATACCTGTTACCGGGGTTTGGCGTTAAGGCATCGATTATCGTAAACTCAATAAGCAGACATTGATACCGCAAAAGATCATTTTTCCATTTACCGTTTATGGACAAATATTGTGAAAGGGACTCGCAGGAAATAAATATTTATGTTTCCTCAATGGTTTTTCCGAATATTTACAAATTCCTATCGATCCTAATGACCAAGAGAAAACAACATTCACATGTCCCTTCGGTACATACACTTATAGGCGAATGCCTTTCGGATTATGTAATGCTCCAGCTACATTTCAAAGGTGCATGTTAGCAATCTTATATTATGACATGAGTGTAAGAAATCCGTCTAAGTATTCATGTTTAATTCTATCTTCGTCTATGGGGAACTCATTTCGAACAAATGCCTAAATAATCTTGATAAAATGCTCCAGCGTTGTAAAGATGCTCATCTTGTCCTTAATTGGGAAAAATGTCAATTCATGGTCAAAGAAGGAATTGTGCTTGGACACAAGGTGTCCGGTTTGAAGTCAACAAAGCAAAAATCGACGTAATCTCAAAACTTCCACCCCCTACTAACATAAAAGGTGTTAGAAGCTTTCTAGGACATGCCGGTTTTTACCAAAGATTTATAAAAGATTTCTCGAAAATTGCCCGACCTATAACTAAGCTGCTTGAAAAAAAATACTCCGTTCAAATTCAACGATGAATGTAAAAAAGCATTCGAATTATTAAAAGAGAAACTCATATGTGCTCCGATGATCGTAAGCCCAAACTGGAATTATTTCCCGTAGA
This sequence comes from Tanacetum coccineum, assembly GCA_026074375.1. Lineage (NCBI taxonomy): Eukaryota > Viridiplantae > Streptophyta > Magnoliopsida > Asterales > Asteraceae > Tanacetum > Tanacetum coccineum. Next base: position 18,706 of record BQNB010110102.1, read on the forward strand.
ACTTATGTGTTGATGGCAATGATTTCGCAGTTGAGTAGTCTTAGTCAAAAAAAGAGTAAAAACTTCCGACCCAACCTACATACGCGAGCGAAAACTCTCAACCCAGCTCAACGAAAATACACTTGAGAAAGAACTTATGGCTGAAGTTTTTTGCATTCTATAAATTTAGTTCCTATCTTATACTATCAAAAAATATTGTTCACACTGATCACTCGGCTCTTAAACATCTGTTTAAAAAACAAGACGCAAAACCTCGTCTTATTCGATGGATCCTACTCCTACAAGAATTCGATATAGAGATTAAAGATAAAAAAGGTACAAAAAATATTGTTGCCGATCACTTATCTCGGATTGACAATAACGAGTCAAGTGATTAGAGGTGGGGGGGGGGGGGGGGGGGGGGGGGGGGGGGGGGGGGGGGGGGTCAAGTGATGACAGTGAGGTTGACGGCAACTTTCCTGGAGAAACCCTTATGGAAATTAACACCGAAGATGAACCATGGTTCGTAGACTTTGAAAACTATTTGGTAGGTAATATTATACCAAAAGGGATGACGTACCAACAAAAGAACGAATTCTTCTCTGACCTCAAACACTACTTCTGGGAGGAACCCTACCTCTTCAAAGTATGCTCTGACAGGATGATCAAACGTTGTGTATCTAGACCAGAAACTCGAACCATTTTAGATCAACTTCACCACGGACCAACTAGTGGACATTATGGACCAAACGTAACCTCTAAAAAGGTCATAGATTCAGGATTTTACTGGCCGCCAATCATAAAGGAAGCTCACACTCTAGTTCGCCTATGCGAAGCATGCCAAAAGACGAGAAATATATCAAAACGTGATGATATGCCCTTAACCAACATTCAAGTATGTGAAATTTTTGATGTATGGGATATCGACTTTATGGGACCATTCCTAAAATCTCATAAGTTTGAATACGTTCTTGTTGCTGTCGATTACGTATCTAAATGGGCCGAAGCTCAAGCTTTACCAACGAATGATGCGCGAGTTGTTATTACTTTTCTAAAGAAACTATTCTGCCGTTTCGGAATGCCCAAAGCTCTAATCAGCGACTGAGGTACTTACTTCTGCAACAAAATGATGGAAAAGGCCATGAAAAGATATGGAGTTAACCACAATTTCTCTACATCATACCACCCTCAAACAAGTGGTCAAGTTGAAAACACGAACAGATCCCTTAAAAGAATTCTTAAAAAGACTGTTAAAGACAATCTTGCTATATGGTCAAGAAAACTAGATGATGCTCTGTGGGCTTTTCGTACTGCCTACAAAACACCTACCAGTACCACACCCAACAAACTTGTATATGGAAAAAACTGCCATCTACCATTCGAAATCAAACACCGTGCATATTGGGCACTTAAGAATTGCAATCATGATCTCATCACAACTGGAGAAAAATGAATGTTTCAGTTATACAAATTAGATGAACTTAGACACCAAGGCTATGAAAACTCTCGTCAATACAAGGCAAGAACCAAAGTCTGGCACGATAGAAAACTAAGAATGAGAAAGGAATTCAAATAAGGAAACAAGGTTCTACTTTTTCACTCAAAGTACAAATTCAAACAGCCAAAACTCAGATCTTGCTGGCTAGGACCATACGTAGTGAAACATCAATATCCATCGATATGTTGAATTATATGAAAAGATGGAAAGAACATTCATTGTAAATGGCTATTAGATTCATAATATATATATATAATATATAAATATATATATAGTATAATATATATATATATATATATATATATAATTTCATGAGGTCCATGAATACCTGATTCGTTAAAATCTATATATATATTATAATAATAACAAAGGAAAACACTCAACCAATTACCTTTAGCCAAGAATTGGTCAAGAGTTTACAATTCAAAATATATATATATCCAGAAGTTTGATTTCCCAGGTCGTTATGTCCCAACGAGGTGTGCAATTGAAAATCGGATGACGAATTGACAATCGATGTTTGAATTTAATGAGGATATGATTGGTTTTTTTTTATTACTATGATTAAAAATGCAAAAACAAATAAATTAAACCAAAAAAAACGAAAGCTAGAATAATCTAAATTTAAAAACGGAACGGAAAACGAGGGACAAAATCCTAAATTTTGCAATTTTAACCCTAGAACAATTTTTAAACTAAAAATAGATTCTACTTGACTAAAAACGAAGTTTAAAAAAACTAGACTAAGAACGTAGTTCGTTTGGACCAAAAACGAGTCAAAACAAGAACAGGAACGAATCCCGTTCTTTAAAAAATGTAATTTTGGAAAAATGACCCTACACAAAAACTGATATTTTTCCTAGAAACTATATGAAAAAATAAAATTTTAAAAAAAAAGTTTAGATTTTTCTGATAATTATTTTATTTTAATGAATTTTTAAACTTTTAATGAAAATAAATTATAAAAAATACTAAATGATTATAAAAAATTCTGAAAAATTTACACAAAATAGCTTAAGGGATAACAGTCCTAGGAAAAATAAGAAAAACTTCACAGCTTATCAAATAAGCTGCGAAATAAGCTAAATCAGCTTATAAGGCTAATGGGCCAACAAGCCCTTATATAATAAATCCAACAAACCACTACCGGATGAGCTATTGTAGCACAGCGGTAGTGGTGTTGGGTTTATAAGGGTTGAGGCTTGTTGAGGTCGGGGGTTCGAGCCCTAGCTCACCCCTGACTTCCAAGCTTCCCCTTTATTTTATTTTTAATTTTTTTTTACAAACTTGTACAAGACACAAAAATAAGCACTTTTCACAACTATGGCTTTTTTTGAAAGCTTATAAATAAGCTGTAAATAGCACTTAGAGCAGACAGAATAGCTTATTAAGCTAAATGGCTTTTTTTTTTCTTTTATGGATTTTGAAAAAAGCTTAAAAGGGAAACTTAGCTACAAATTTGAACTTAACTAGATGCAATAAGCAAATTCAGGCTCAAATAAGCAAAAGGGAATGAGCAAAAAGCTTAGAAAAGCTTATAAGCTCTTGACAGCAATGGGCACTCAAAACAGACAAAAGGGGTGACTTTGGGCTTATTTTTAAGCCCTCAGACATACACTTAAGGACCTATAAGTTAGAAAAAGGAAAAGAAGACATAAAAAGCTATAATAAACAGCAAACAATAATTATTTTGAACCACTAATAAGCTAGAAAAAGGGAAATAAAAAAAGCTATGACAGACAGAATGCTTAAATGCATAAAACTCAAAACTCTTTTTTTTTTGATTTTTTAACACAAATAAGCAAAAGTAAATACAAGAAAATCAAACACACACCTAGACACAAACCTAATAAGCTCTTAGGAGCAAAAATTAAGCAAATAAGAACAACAAATAAGCCAGAATAAGCCTTTTGGCTTACACTGCAGCCAAAACAGCCAACAAGCCTACTTTAGGCTTGTTTTTAAGCCACTTAGAGGGCAATTTAAGGCTTGGGCTTATCAGAGCTTATAAAAAGGCTTATTAGTTCTCTAAAAATGTAAAAAGATCAGGCTTAATAACTTAAATAAGCTGAATAAAATTGGCTTAAAGTTCAGCCTTAGCACTAGGGGAGATACTCTTACAAGGCTAAAAAGCCAGCTTATAAATAAGCTGGCATATAAGCTCAAAACCGAAAAATTAGTTAAAACAGATTAAATATGGCTCATGGAGAGCTCATGCACAAAATTTATTAAACTAAAAACACCAAATACCATCTGATAATTAGGCTTGAACAATGGCAGTTTTGACAAAAAAAACTTGACAGATAAAAAAAACAATGAATGTTAAACTTAGGACATTTTACTAATACTTTGTGCACTACAACTGACTCCAAGAAAAGTGGTAAATTAGCAGCAACTAGCACTTACCCTAACCTAGCACAAATTAACTAATTTACACTC
>BQNB010110103.1:6561-22620 GCA_026074375.1 Tanacetum coccineum
TTTGCTTTGTTAATTATTTAAGGTCTTTTTCCCTTTTAAGCTTATTAGCCTTATTTGGCTTATTTACTGCTTATTCCGTTTAGCTTTTTTCCAGTTTTCATTTTTCTTAGAATCAACATAGTTCAAAGTACTTTTCATGAATTTTTTAGATTTTTCCAACTTTGTTTAGTATTTTTAATTAATTGTTTTTATTAAAACTGTTTTTAATTCATAATAAAAAATATAAAAGTCAAAAAAATATAATTCTTTTTTTAAAAATTTTCTTTTATCATTTAGGATTATTAAAAATTAAATTTGCTTTTGTAGGGTTAAAATTTTAAATTTTAGTTTTTTTAACGAACGGGTTTCGTTCCCGTTATCATTTTTTTAACGTTTTAGCTTTAAGTGCTTTCGTTTTAGGCTTGCATTTACTTGCTTTTGCATTTTGTTTGTAGAATTAGAAAACCAATTCAACTTGTGATTATTCAAGCATTGTTCTCCAAACCGATACTCGATTCTCAATTCACGCCTCGTCGGGAAACGACCCGGGAAGGTTTTTTGGGATTTACTTTGGATAAAAGTGAGTATCTTTTAAAAAAAAGCCCTCTTGGAATACTTACTCTCTCTACTATTATTGATATTATCTTTATTATATATTTATATTATATATTATATTTATATGTACTAAAGGACAAAATCACTTCCCTCTACAATGAGTTCGCTATGAAGGATCTTGGTTCACTCAATTATTTTTTTGGTATTTCTGCTCAGCGATCGGCATCTGGCTTGTTTTTGTCTCAATCAAAATTTGCAGAGAAAATTCTTGAGCGAGCTCATATGCAAAATTGTAACCCGTGTCGGACCCCTGTTGATACAAAGTCCAAGCTTGGTTCGGATGGTGACCCTGTCAGCGACGCAACCTTATATCGCAGCCTTGCTGGTGCTCTTCAGTATCTTACCTTTACGCGCCCAGACTTATCTTATGCTGTCCAACATGTCTGTCTTTATATGCATGACCCTCGTGATCCGCACTTTACTGATTTGAAGCGTATTATTCGCTATGTTCGTGGTACTCTTGATTATGGTGGTTTGCTGCGTTTCATGTATATCTAACTACTCCAGCTTAGTGCATATATGATGCTGATTGGGCGAGGTGCCCTCGTTTAACAGTCGGTCCACATCCAGGTATTGTGTGTTTCTTGGAGAGAATCTTTTATCATGGTCTGCGAAACGTCAAGTTACCTTGCTGTTCTAGTGCTAGAAGCATGATATCGAGGTGGTATTGGGCAAATGTTGTTGCTGAGCCTGTTGGATCTGTAATTTACTATGTGAGCTTCATATCTCTTTTACTGCTACCTTAGTCTATTGTGACAATGTTAGTGCTGTCTATATGTCTGCAATCCGGTTCCAACATCAGCGCTACGACCTAACATTGAGATCGACATTCATTTTGTTCGTGACTTTGTTGCTTCGGGACAAGTTCGTGTTCTTTATGTCCCTTCAAGATTCCAGTATGCAGATATTTTTACGAAGGGCCTACCCATTGCTTTATTTATTGAGTTTCGCTCCAGCCTGAACGTCCGAAGATCTCCCGCTCACACTGAGGGGGAGTAATAGCTGTTTATATGAGTTGTCATTGTTAGCTTGTTTGTCAATCATGAGTTGTCATAGTTATCTTGATGTGTCAATCATGACTTGTCGTAGTTATCTTGGGCTCAAGCCCACCCCCTTTGTATCTATAAATACTATGTACATTGCAGAGAATGAATCAAGCAAATCAATTAGCCTTCAATGTGGGTTTTACAAATTCTATCAAGCTTCAGCCCCAACACAATAAATGAACCGAGCTTATCACAATCTGTTAGAAAGAAACTTAAATCTCAACCTTTTTTTTTTCTTTCTGTGAACGTATATGTAGCTACAGCTTTGGGGGCTAGTTTGCTGATATACAAATTTATGTATTAAAAAGGTTACTCTAAAAAGAAGTACAAATAAAAAATTATGGATAAAGACGATACAAGAATCTAAATTATGTTTATGTAATGAACTTTTTAGTATAAAATGTGATTTCCATGACCATGATCAAACACGAGCACTTTCTTAATTCTACTTTCTTTCAACAAATCATAAAGTTTGCATTGACTACTAGGAAACTTCCTTCGAAGCCATGCTTTTGTTCCCCTAATTTTTAAAAAGAATAAGTTAAGCATATAAAAGGAAAATAATCATGTGTAGTACTAGTACATAAAAGGTTGTATCAAACTTTTTCAAACACATATATTATTGGTATCGATAAAGATCTATCACGTATTTTATAACCAATGTGTACTTTAAGATGTTTCAAAGTCTCACTTTAACATTTTAAAACTTCTAAGATGATTACACTGTATTGACCATGATCATAAACGCCAGAGTTAGGAGGGATATTACTAATCTAAGCAGTTAACGAGCTAATTAAGATTCAACTATCCGTCTTACAAGTTACAACGTCAGATTACCATTTAAACTTTTTGAGCCAAACATTCATGTATAGTTACACATATTTTAATATTTAAAAAAAGGTTACCGATCTTCTGGTGGCGTCAACTGACCTGTCTAACAGCCATCATGTGAGAGGTAAATCGTGTAACACAATAATTAAAAGACACAGTCACACAAGGACATGATTTAAACCTATATAGCCTCCACTTTAACCTCCCATTTACGCTGTGTGTCCTCAACCATCGTGCTACTGTTGCGGAGACCACATATAGTAAAATTTTCATAGAGAAATAAGGGGTCGGTCCTAGGTTTCGAAAATGGAATAAATACTAGTTTATTTTAGCTTAAGGTTAAATAATACTGTAGAAGTTACAACATATAACTTGAGTTTGAGCCCAAATAAAAGCATACTCAAATTTCTTACTGTTCTTCGTGTCTCCTTTCTTGACAAGATAATTTAGAAAACCAAACAACTAGACTAATGGATTACAAAAAATGGGCAAGATTCACACAATTTAGAAAAGAGAATACAACCAGTTGCATGTTGAGCAGCACCCGGAACCACCGGCAAAACAACACAAAATCTGTACTCGCAGGTGTCACTGCATCTTTGGGTTTGAGAAAACACCCAATAATGTCCATTTTAAAATGATATATTGTCTGCAAATATGCACATCAAGATTCTTATGCATGATCTATTGCATGCTCTGATGGTTTTTTTATCAACAAGCATTTATGTGATCTGGATCAGCCAACTTGTGTGCATATATGCACATGTATGCTTCAATATTAAACTAATGTCAATGATGAATATTGTGCATATACAGATTGTTGTGGTTGTAATTGGTTTATAATAGTAACAAAGTGTTGGATTCACATTAATCTTTCTTCTTCCTGAAACGTCAATATTCCTATTAAAGAGCTTTAGCAAGTGCCTAGAGACACTTTAAAGTTACAAAGTAGGAATACAAGCAATGATGCAGTCCATCCAAACGAGACGTAATTTCCTACTTTTGCAGGCGCACAGATGTTGTTGTTTGTTTTTTTGCAGACATAAGTGCTAAGAAACACTTCTCAACTCTTCAACATTTCAGACATAAACTTTCACTTTTTTCCACTTCTTCTCACTTCTTCAACACTCACCACTCACCACCACCTTTAATATTCGTTTGTTTTCATACATTTTTATCCGTTTTCGTACGTTTTTGTATCGAAGTGATTCATTTTTTATGTTTTTGTACGTTTTCATATGTTTTTCTTCGTTTTGTACGTTTTCATGAGTTTTCTTACGTTTCATACGTTTTTATCTATTTTTCTTCGATTTTGTACGTTTCGTCTGTTTTTCAATAAGTTTGCCCGTTTTCTACTTTTTGTATGTTTTTATACATTTTTTTTACGTTTTCATCTGTTTTCATACGTATTCGTCCGTTTTCGTCTGTATTCATTCGTTTTTGGACGTTTAATATACGTTTTCATCCTTACAAAAAACGTACACAAACGTATAAAAACTTACACAAACGTAAAAAAAACATGAAAACGTAAAAAAAACGTACACAAACGTAATAATAGTATGAAAACTAACAAAAAGCATAAAATAACCTAAACATCGTACAAAAATGTATAAAAGCATACAAAAACGTATAAAAATGAATAAAAACGTACAAAAACGTATAAAAGAGATGAAAACATAAAAAATGGACAAAACATACGAAACGTTCAAAAGCGTATGAAAACGTACAAAAATATATGAAAACGTGCAAAAACGTATAAAAATGTAAAAAAATTATGAAAACATACAAAAATACTAGTGAAAAAGATAAAGAAAAGAAAAAAAAATTAAAGAAGTACTTCAATAGCGAAAAAAACAAATGGTCTTTTTCTTTTTCCATATGAAGACTTTATATGTATCTATTTTTCTGCAAACATGTTTCCATATGCAAGGTAAAAACTTGAAAAAACAAACGAAACGTGTTGTAACTTGTAAATACTACAATTACTACTGTAATATATAATAATCATAATATTGCTCTACCCAATAGCTAAATGATCACCTTCATAATGTTATTTCTTGAATGTATCTATAGATATGTATTCGGGGGAAATCTCATTCATGAGTTTACGCTTAATTAAAGAACAAGAGAAGATCTTGGCTTTAGCATAAGTGTGGTAATTTTGATACGACCATATACCTAAATGTAAAGTAACAGGTTGAGGTTGGGTTTATATGGATCTCAAGTTGTGTTTGGGTTTACCCGCCTAACATGCAAATAAACAGGTCATGTTCATGTCGGGTATGGGTTAAACGGGTTGACCCGCTAATCCGTGGGTTGGGGATGGATTTGTATCGGTTAAATAATCATAGATGCAGCCCGTCTAAGATTATAGACGTTACAAAACTAAAAAGTTGTAACGAGACAAACGGGTCAATCTGCCAACCTGTTCAACCCATGTAATCAATTTAGCCCACCAACCCTCCAACCTATGGATCATGATCCACTGGACTCAGTTATTAATACATGTTATGTTGTTCAGGCTGTGCTGTGTTGACTGCCAACGACCCGAACTGCAACCTTTAAATCTAGGGCCCGTTTGGTATGATGATGGGATTAAAATAAGATTTGGATTTGGTTTAGATTGAAAGTAATAAAAAGTGATTGATAGTATTAATGTTGTTTGTTTTGTAAAATGTAGTTGGGAATTGATTTTTATTTAATATTAATATATAGTTAAAAGTTTCATTTGCCGCATGTAAACATGCATATCAGTAGTAAATGTTAAATTTTAAATGGTTGATTTGATTTTTGTCAGTAAACCAAGACATATAGCATGGTTTCATATAAGCCCACGAGGAATGATTTGATATCCAATTTACAAACTCATAGGCACATACCAAATGGATTAATTTAGTATCATTGTATTCCTTTTTGTCAAATACCGCCTACCAAACGGGCCCTTAGTTATAAAAAAAAAAAAAAGAGGAAGAAAAACCCAATGAACATATATGACACCAGAGTCAACAGGAAGCCTTTTTGTTAAACATGATATTTGATTGTAGATGTACAAGAAGCCTTTTTGTTTGTCATGTCTACCAACATGTTCGTAGATTTGAATGTTTCATAATCACAAAAATCAACATTCTGAATACTATCCACATGGTTGCTTGCCAAACTTATGTGGATCTGGTCTTAGTCTTATAAACTAGGCTTTTTTTACTGCTTAAAAATGACTTTACTTGTCTACTTAAGGGACTCTTATCTCTTATTTGGCCTTTAGGCCTTTAGGAAACTTATATAATAACCTTCATGCCGAGGAACACCACCACTTCAGAACAAAAGACCAAGTGATTTTATTTTGCGAATTACACCAAAAAAGGGTCACGAGATCAAAACTTCAATAATAAGAAAGATATATTCACTTGTCGAATGCAAAAACAAATTCTCCCTCAGTTCATTTCATGAACAAGGATGCAACATGTGTTGTAATAGTAAAAGCTAATCTAAAAAACTGTCCTTTTTTACTTATTTTCCCACATGCAAATATACGATGATCCTATAAGGGTAATATGAAAAAAATTATCTACAATTTTAGTATAAAGATGGGAGAAGCCAAAGATTAAAAAGAGCCGAGGCTATAGACAAGCACCAGGACAAGAACGCCATTGCAGCTGACAGTTGAAATCGGCTACATAATTTCCTGCCACAGAAGTAGGCTCCGCCTTCTGTAATCATGAAATCAGCCACACTTGCGGTTGAGCATGCTGCTGCTAGCGACAGGAAAGATAGAACCTGTCATCATTTTATAAAATTTGGCATCAAAGTTATTGGGGACAGGGATATTTCTGTAAATTAGTATAACAGAACGTACCCAGTCTCCTATAACGATGATGGACACTATTTGTGCTTGACGAGATGGGCGTTTCACAAACACAGAGAACACATCAACCATTGCAAGTGTCAAACTCCATGGAATCGTTAAGCCTTTGATCGTCACCAAGAAGCTGACCCAAATATAGAAAACCAGTTATCATGTATACTTATTCAACAGGTTAACTTGTAACATATATAGTAGTATTATCATTAATTGAGATATCCAAAAAAAGTAATACAAATGAAAGATCGCGTTTCCTTGATACGCTATTCATGTAATACATATATTATCATTAATTGAGATATCCAAAAAAAGTAGTATTATCATTAATTGAGATATCCAAAAAAAGTAACAAATGAAAGATCGCGTTTCCTTGATACGCTATTCATGTATGCAGTACAAGTACCACTCTTAGAACTTTTCTTTATTTTTTACCAATTCAAGTTTCAAAAACATATAACTTGCTTAAGGGTGATAACCGTATAAGGTCATTCAAATTTACATAACCACACAAGAAGCAAGAAGCACCATATGTCACAGGGGCAGTTATTCTTAACACGAGTAAAGATAATTTATTGATGAAGCAAACGTGGTCAAACAATGATTAACATAGGTTAGTGTCACAACTACCTTTCTTATTATAATCGAAAGATTAGGTGCACATATAGCACATGTGAGTTTACTAATACGACATCAACAAACACAAAAGGAATAAACAATCATACTACTAGTGCTAAATTTGCAGATAGTAAAGTTTCCAAGTATAGAAGATACCATAGTCTACTTTGTAATTAAGTAAGCATAATGTGTTGATGAAGCAAACTTGGCTAGACTGTCACAACTACCATTCTTATTATAATCAAAGGATTAGGTGCACATTAATATCAACAAACAGGACGTAAAGGCATGAACAATCATACGACTTATTCTAAATTATTCCTTAGGTGAAGTTTTAAAATAAACAATATACGCAACTAACTTCACATTGGTAAACTACTGCAAAAGTAAAACTACTTTATTCATACTAGAATAGTATTTGTTTGTAGTCACTAATTAACAACCAGGTGAAAAATTGTCGGTTCTTTCCCAATAGCAACACAAATACAAATTTGACCGCAAAAGCACAATTGGCAACATACTTGAAGCACACAGAATTCCCACGCGTACCCTTTAAGCACCATATGTACTGTAAAGCAACTTTCAAATATCTCATGTTCTTCTCAAGTTAACATGAACATGACAAACCTTGAGAGGTAAACATTAAACCTAAATGTTTTAAATTTAGATCTTTGTGTGTATTTTGTTCATATAAGATGACTATTTTACTTATTAATGTCTAACTTGTACAATCTTCTTGTTCGTAGCGTTCTTTTTTTTTTCTTTTGCTATTAAAACACAAATGTTTCAAACAAAAATTTGTTCATGTACGATGACCATTTTACCCTTACATGTTAAGGGTGGTTAAAAAACATAAGGATAAAATGGTCATAAAATACACATAAGTGTCGGCTTTTACGATAATCTAATCCGGTATGACTTATAACAGATGAAATGAAAAAAATTACCAGAAAGAGGTATAAGCATAGAATTCAACGCCAACACACATAAAAAGAAGCGAAGCAACCGAAAAAAGAGCTTGCCCCAATCTCAAAGCTAAACTCGCACTTGTGCCAATAGCCCCTGGCAATTCATCATCCATTTATTTATTTATTTATCAATCTATCTATACGAATTATGAGTATCAGAATTGTGGGTGTGAAAAAAATTGGTTGTTGGTGATTGGAGGATGGGAAGAAGAAGAAGAGTCATAATAGTAAAGATTGACAATCGTGCGTACAAGCCATTCCACGTTTTCTAAATAGAAATGGGTTTTGGTTTTTGTGTTTGTGTTTTTTAGTGTGTGTGTAAAATAATGTTTTGTTTGATTTGATTAACAAAGTAACGGCAAAGGCCGGGGGAGGGGTTACCCATTTTGACATCTTTTTTGTTTTCTTATTAAAACTACTTGTAATGTTTGTTTTTTTTTGAAGAAAAAACTACTTGTAATGTTGACAGAATGTTTTTTTTAAGGGGTTGTTTGGTTTAAGGGATAGAAGCAAAAAAAAATGGTATTTATAAATTATAATAAGGCTGGGCATATTGAACTGAAAACCGACCTGAAACCGGTCTGAACCGAACTTATTCGGTTCGATTTTCGGTTTTTTATATTTTTTCGGTTTTGTGGGTTCCATTCGGTTCAAAACCGACACTTATTCGGTGGAACTAATTAAACCGAATCAAACCGACCCGACTTATTCGGTTCGGTTTCGGTTTTTATAGTTTATTATCGGTTCGGTTCTCGGTTGGCATTCTACCCTGATTCGGCTCGGTTTCGATTTTTGTCAGTTCAGGTCAGTTCCGAACCGATGCTCACCCCAAACTTGTAATGCACAAACGTATTTTTGAGCATTAAATGTATTAAGATATCTGAAAAATTCAAACAAAGCAACATATAAAACTATATAATGCAGTAAGATAGTTGAAAGTTGAAATTCAAATATACAAGTTAGAAAGTAAATTTAACAACTATTTAATGCACAAATACACTCCTTTACTCAAAAGACATAATTAATACTCTTTTAAAAACATTCTTTTACTCAAAAGTAAAATAATATTTTCACGTTGCACAAAATTAACAAGCTACAACCAATAAAAACAAATAATCAAACATAACAGAGGGATGAAAATTAAGCGAAGTATTGGCCACGGACGTGAGACAGTTTTTTGGAAACCACAAAGATGTATTATGCACTTTACTATGTTCAATATTTGGAAAAGCAGTTGTGATTAATTGATTGCTGGGTTTTTTATAAGCTTTTACTAGCATTTTATAACTAACGAGGTTTTCGACCCGCGCTCTGCTGCGGAGCGCGGGGGTTTACGTTTGCAGTTTATAATGATTCATGATTCGGTGTGACGTAGCAATACTTAAATAGAAATGTAGCAGTGTTCAAATAAAGCTTTATAAGTTTCAAATAATCTAAAGTTTAGTCTAATAGAATGTAGCCGAGATCAAATGCATTTACTACATAAACTTCTGTTTGATTCGTTCGCTCCGAAATGAACGTATTGTATAGTAATACATTTAAACTTAATTAGTGACGTGTTTAAATTAATTATAAACACACACACACCACCACTCACATATATTTTTATATTTTATATAATATAGTATATATATATATATATATATATATATATATATATATATATATATATAATAATAATAATAATAGCTTAATACATATATAATATATAACTAAAATATCAAATAATAAGAAGAGTAAGTATTCCGTAAGGTTTTTAGGAAAATTACTTTTAACCAAAGTAAAATCCAAAACCTTCCCGGGTCATGGTCCCAACGAGGCGTGAATTAAAAATCGTGATTAAGTTTGAGATCGCGTGATTTGAATGATTAAATTTTGATTTGGATTTTATTTCTACAAATAACATGCAAAAACAAATAAAGGCAAGCTAAAAACAAAAGCAATTAAGGTTAAGACACAAAAACATTAACGGGGAATCTAAAACCGAGCCTTAAAAACCTAATTTATAAAATTTTAACCCTAACAATGCAAATTTATTTTTTAAAAGTCCTAAATGATTAAAAATAATTTTAGAAAAAAGAATTATATTTTTTTGACTTTTATTTATTTTTTTATAAATTAAAAACAGTTTTAATCTAAAAATATTAAACTAATTTATAAAAATCTGAAAAAAATAAGAAAAGTACTTTGAACAGTTAAAAACCTAAGAAAAATAAAATGAGTCTACCAGCTTATCTCAATAAGCTGGAAATAAGCCCAAAAGGGCTGATGGCTTATAAGGGAAAAACTCCCTTAAATACCAACTGGCCCAAGGATCTAACGAAAAAGACCCAAGGGCACAGATGGTAGTGTGGGAGTGTTAAGGTGTTGGCTATAAGAAGGGGGAGGTCACAGGTTCGACCCTTGTGGCTTTCTTTTTTGCAAAAAACCTTTTTTTCTTTTAAAACAGCTAAAATATAAGCAAAAATAACAAACTTTAAAAAAGGAGCTTTTTACAAAACCTAAGAATAAGCTAGAAATAAGCAAGCAAAAGATGACAGTTTTGGTTTTTCAAGTTTTGACAATACTAGCTAAAACTAGTTGGCTTTTTAGAGTTAATAAGCTAATATAAAACAACATAAGCTGAAACAGACTTAAACCTAACTCTAATAAGCACAAAGGATTGAAAGTAAGCAAACAAAACAGGCTAAAAAGTACTTAAAAAGCAATAAGACAGCAGACATAAAAACAGGCTAAAAGGGATTTGGACAAACTTTAAGTTAAGAATAAGATCAAATAAGCACATGAAATAAGCTATAAAGTAAAAACAGATTAAGTTTGACATCTAAAGAACACATGAAAATAAAAATTAAGAAAATTGGTTTAGTAAATAAGCTAGAAAAAGACTTTGAAAACTGACAGACTAACTAATGCTTTTGAATTCTCAAAGACAATTAAGCAAAGTGCAGGCCTACTAATAAGCTAGTAAATGAAATCTAAAGTCCAAAATAAACTAAAACAGATTAAGAAGGTATCCCAATAAGCATGTGCAAGCAAATTCATTACCTAAAACAACCTAATGCTAGCTTAAAATTAAGATCAAACACAAGCTTAACTAAATACTAAGAAGACAGGACAGACTTTATCCAAACCACAAGTGAAAATTGCAGGTCTTAAACTCTATCAATCTTATGCATAATTAACCTTATTAGAACTAAATTTATACCTTAAAAGCAACTTGAAAGCAAAATCTAAAAATAAGCAGTTTGAAAAGCAAGAACTCATAGATTCTAAAATTTAGATAGATTAACCCTTAAAACTAAATATGACTTGTAAAATCTTTATGAAAACTGACTTTAAGACTTATTCAAAGCTTTTCAAAGTTGACCTTAAGACCTGAATGGACACAAGCAGTTTTAACTATTGTTATAATTGCTTGTGCCAAACACCCCTTTAAAAAACTAAAATGCTTTTTAAGCTTATAACAACCTGATTTAAGCAAAGATTTATGAAAGTAGATGATAAACTAAGCTTATTAATGACTTATAGACAATAACAACTCAAAAATAAGCACAAGAATAAGCAAATTCAAATAAGCAGTTTAAAAGCATTATAAAAGGTAGATTTATATAAGAAGCAAACTCAATGACTAATAAGCTTCATAAAAAGCATTTATAAAGATAAACTAAGCAACATTAAGCAGAAAGAAGCAAGTAATAAGCAGTAAAAAAGCAGATCATGAAAATAAGCTAAAAAGTAAAATTGAGAACTTACAATTCTCTTTGCATAAAACAAGGGTAATAAGCTTTTGAAAAACTAGATCTACAAGCTCCAGCTTGTTTTAAACAAGCTGGTATGAGTCCAATAAGCCCTTCCCTTTTTGGCTTATCTTCCACAATAGCTTTTGGATGATTTTGAGTAAAAATGACTTAAACTATATAAACTATCAAGAAGTTTATATAGCTTAAGTTAAACAGTTAAAATAAAGAGAACTAGAGCTTATATGAGCTTAACAACATTTTTAAAACATAAACTTCATTAACTTGAAAACAGAATTTAACATAAAAACATAAATTTCATTAAACTTAAAAAATGAGTACAAGACTTTAAAAGAAAGTACAATAAGCTAAAAAGTACAATAAACTTCAATAAAAGACTTTATAAAAACTTAGAAAAAACTACATAAAAACTACTCCTAAAAATGTGACAATGGTCATCTCTTTATAGCCGGCTTGAGAAGCATCTAGGTTGTGGTCTTGTGCTTCTTTTGTGAGAGGAAGGGGAGTGCTCTCTAAGCAATTCAATCTCAGCCCTTGATTCCTTGCTTGTGCTTCTTTGTGATTAACCTCATCCTTTGATTTGATTCTGTCCAATCAGCCCTCATAGGATTGCCAAGGTGTCTTGTCTTCATCTGGAGGTGAGGTTTAAGTGGGGTGTGAGTGGTTTTGTCGGGTTGTAGGGTAAAATGGAGGGGGAGGGTGAATAGTAACATTTGGGCTTTGGCGGGTTTTTGTGGTTTTGTTTATAACTGTTTGATTTGGGTTAACGGGTGTTAGGGGTTGAGGACTAACGGTGTAAAGGTTAAGGATTAATGGTGTAATGGATTAGGGACTAACTGTGTTAGTCCCCAAGGACAAACGGTGTAAATGTTTTAAACTGCATTAGGTTAAGTGTTGGCTAATGGGCTTTTGATCTTGGGCCGGTTTAGGATGGTTGTGGATTTGGACTTTTGATTTAATAGATAAGCTTAATGGGTTTTCTCGACCCATTAACTTGGGTATTGGTTGGCCCATTTAAGATGCATATGTCTTCGGCTTTGATTTTTTACGCTCATTCCATTCCCGTGCTTGGTTTATCGGTTTTGGCTTCATTTTTATCTTTTAGTGAATATCCGTTACATGCACAACACAAATAGCAAAACACACATATATTTGGCATTTTATGTCCGTTTTTGGTTATTTAGGCTCGTTTTATAGGTAAAAGGTATGTGTAATTAAGCAAATACCAATGAGCACTAATGTGTTCCCTACCCAGTACTTTATTCGGTGTATATTTGTTGACTTTGTCTTCCAATGACGATTATGGCATTTGGCATTTCATCTTCCATTTCCATTATTGTCGTGACGGGAATACATCGTCGTTGATCAGCAATTGGCGACGCCAACTAATCGTTGTTTGCATTGTTATTGTTTTTCTTGTTCTTGTTCTGCAAGTTGTTCAAGTAATAATCAATATACCATTCAATTATAACTCTAAAAAATCAACATATACAATTTGTTCTGTAGAATATACCTTTTATCCCTTCCACTTACCGAAAAGTGCCCACATGGTAATTGTATTATCTTCTGATATCAAACCAATTTTGGAAATTCTTATTCTTGAGCAGCTTATCAGCGTGTTGAATATTACATTTGATGTTCTAGACACTGATAAGTTGCTCAAGAATCAGCGCACATCCTAAAGCAACAAAGTCACAAGAAACAGAATCTAACCCGCAATGGCTGCAAACACAATGAAGTGATGCCTCGCCAAGATACGTGTCAAATTGAACCAACACAATAATCAAACCCGCCATGGCTGTAAACACAATTTAGCGATGTCGTGCCAAGATACGGGTCAAATAAGCAACTGCAATTGAAGATCAGCAAAGGCGTAAGGAAAAAAATTTCACCCGCAATCGCTGCAAACACAATGAAGTGATGCCCCACTAAGATACGAGTCAACTTTAACTACTACAATAATCAAACCTGCCATAAAAGGCGTTGATCAGTAATAGGATGGGTATCTACAAAGAAAGATGGGAAAACGAAGAGGTTGCGGCGAAAAAATAATTCGTACCGAATTATTTGTCACAACATTCTCTTCGGTTCCACATCCTTCTTTGTTAATACGCATTCTACCTATGATCAAGGCCTTTTGTTAGATTGAATGGTAATGATATCGGCAGTTTAAACGAACATATCGAGAGAATGTGAAAGTTTTTTTTTCAAATAGATATAAGGTTCAGATTTGCAAATCATCATAGCCTCGTCAAGGTAGCATGATATTGTTGGGACATCAACGCAAATTACTGCATGCAAGCTGTTGACTTTCGCGGGTCTCATCGAAACTGCTCATATTCATAATAGCCGCATTAAGGTCATCTGCAATTTCTTTTAGTCAATGTGTATCGCGATTTGAAGCGGCAGTGGTGGTGATAGTCACAATCGTATTTTTGTTTTGATACGCAGAATTGGTGTACAAACAGAATTTAGAAGAAGAGATGGCGATACTATTTAGCAGCACGATGTCTTCTATCCGTTATCGGTGCAACACAAAGATAACGTGTAACAATTCGTAATTTTCGGGTCATTATTTAATTTATACTTTTACTATTTATTTTATTTTTACATAAAATATACTTTTTCGGTTAACCGAATATATATTAAGAGTGAACTCGACTTTAGACTAAATATTAGTCTACGTGCCCTACGTATTTTATTATTTTACCTAAGTATCCCATATGTTGTATTTTTATTTTTAACATTTACATTTATCCTTCATGTTTGCGTCTACACTCTTGCAATACCTTACCTTTTTACCCATTAGCATTAATACTACCCACATATTTAAACATTTAACAAAAACTAAACATTGTGCCCCTTTCGGCTAAACCACGTGGACACGTATCCATGTGGTGTGTCAACCAACTTATATATGTGTCAAACATATGGACACATGTCCTTATGTTTTGCATGCTTGAGCACCTAATTGCTACCACTATCTCATCTCATTCTCATCACATAACTCAACACCCATATCTTTTGCTCTCCTTTTCCTTTGCTGTCGTGAGCTCCAACACCACAAAATCATATTCCCCAAAATTCACTAGTTACATTATTCAAAGTTATACCATAGGATGAAGGCTTAAAGACTACCTAGAGTTCTTGGTGTTAAATCTCTTAAAAGATCAAGCAAGAAGAATCATCATTCAAGGGTTTTTGGTTAGGATCATCATGGTTAAAAAGGGCTTAATACAAGTGTATCTTGGTTGGGTTGGATTTTGTTTGGGTTGAAGAAGCTAGTGCAAGTCTTGGTTTAATCTTGTTGTAGTCACCTTCATCATTTTCTTTCTTCTTTTTGTAAGGATAAAGTTTCATTGATTTCTTCTTAATTTTCCTTGTACATTATATATAATTTTGATGTACTTTCTGTAATATATTGTATTTATAATCATTATTGATTATATGTAAAAATATGGCATTGTACTTCATGCTTTGGGACAAGAAAACTTGATATAAACATGATTATAACTTATGATTTAGGACTGTTTTGAAATCAGTAGGTTTAGGAGATAATTTGGAAAAACTGGTAATCTGTGGTGACTTGAAAAAAAATATAAGGACCTAGGTCTATGTCTTAGCTTCGCTTGGCCGAGCGAAACGAATCGTTTTGACACCCGATGAATTTTCTAGAAAATAAACGGTGTAAGTTGTCGGAAACTGCATACAGAATTTTATTGGACTATAACTCCAAAAATTTGTATAAAAGTTACTATTTTGGTAAAATTAAAACTTGTAGATAACATGCTAACTTAAATTTTGGCGTTTGAATCGGCCTCAACAGATGTATGGTTTAGGACATACGTCCGTTTTCCCGAGACGGTAAAAAGCTGTAAAAATCACAGATTTGGGACTTGTTAGAAAATCGACCATATGACCTCTCTTTTACAAAACCCGAAGTGGTCGGACCCACATATCGGAAAATAGACTCGTTTACCTTTCCGTAGACGTAAAAACTGAACCGAGACTGATGACATCAAATAACACCTATTTTATAGCATCATTTATCCCACGATATTAACCCATTTTGTATAGTTATTGCAAAGAATTGTTACTTAATCGTTTATATTTGAGAATTACAGTAATTATGGAGTGATTGGTGAAAGTTAGCAAAAGACGCGCATTCTGGAGCTTAAATGAAGATATTTTGAAGATTACTATTCTCAAGACCAATATGCCGTATCCATCAAGGAAGATACGGCGTATCCGTGCCTGCACTCACCAAAGACCACAGAGGATAAAGCTCAATACGCCGTATCCAACTCATGGATACGCCGTATTGAACCGACTTCCAGACCTTATAAATAGAAAACTCAAAAACGAGTTTTAAGGGTGCTAAATCATAT
>BQNB010110104.1:0-22620 GCA_026074375.1 Tanacetum coccineum
CAGTTTTTGTCTGTTTTTGGTCATTTAAGCTCGTTTTTAGAGGTAAAAGATATGTGTAATTAAGCACTTATCAGCTGCTAAGGGGAATCAAGGGAAAGAGAAAGAAAAGATGGGCTATGCACCTGTGCGTGCGCCATCTTTTGCTCCTAAACCCAAGAATACTCCACCCCAAGAAGGATAATCCTATAAAGGACACGATCTGCCACCAATGTGGTGAAGTAGGTCATTGGAGAATGAATTGTCCCGTTTATCTCACCGAGTTGCTGAAAAAGAAGAAGCTATCTCAAGGAGCAAGCACTTCAGGTATTTTCACCATAGAACTCTATTCTTTTCCTAGTACATCTTGGGTTTACGATACGGGTTGTGGTACACATATTTGTATAACTACTCAGGGTCTCAGGGGAAGTAGGAAGCTAAAGCCAGGAGCTTTAAGTCTATACGTGGGCGATGGTCATCGTGCAGCAGTTGAAGCTATTGGAGAATATCACTTGTGTCTCCCTAGTGGACTAGTTTTAATTTTAGACAATTTTCATTATGCTCCCTCTATTACTAGAGGAATCAATTTAGTTTCACGTTTGTATAAGGATGGTTTTATTAACCGTTTTAAGAATGATAATTCAATTTCAGTTTCTAGAAATAATTTGGTTTATTTTTGCGCTATCCCAAGGGATGATATTTATGTAATTGATTTATCTTCTTTTAATACAAATGATAGTTCTATGTATGTTGTTAACAATAAAAGAGCCAAGCTTAACTTGGACTCTTCTCTCTTGTGGCACTGTCGTCTTGAACACATTAGCAAGAAACGCGTTGAGAAGTTTCAACATGATGGACTTCTTAATTCAACTGACATTAAGTCTTTTGAAAAATGTGTTTCATGCATGTCTGGAAAGATGGCAAGAAAATATTATTTACATCAAGTGGAAAGGGTTAAAGATCTACTTAGACTAATACACACCGATGTATGTGGCCCATTTAGAATTGTGTTAAGATAAGGAGCAAGCTACTTCGTCACTTTCACTAACGACTTTAGTCGTCATGGTTATGTTTACTTGCTGAAAAATAAACATGAAGTGTTTGAAACTTTCAAAGTGTTTCAAAAGGAAGTAGAAAACCAACCCGGGAAGACCATTAAGTCACTACGTTCTGATCATGGAGGTGAATATATAAGTCAAGAGTTTTTGGATCATCTAAAAGAGCATAGGATTATTACCCGTCGAACTCCTCCTTACATGCCACAACATAATGGTGTGTCTGAGAGGAGAAATCGAACACTGCTAGACATGCTTCACTCCATGATAAGTCAAACTACTCTTCCAAAGTCCTTTTAGGATTATGCCCTTGAGTTTTCTGTACGCATTCTTAACATGGTTCCAACTAAGAATGTTAATAAGACACCATACAAAGTATGGCATGGGAAAGCCCCTAGGTTGTCTTACTTAAAAGTCTGGGGTTGTGAGGCACTTGTTAAGCGTGATACACTTACCAAACCTAACAAACTGGAACCCAAATCTATTAACTGTATCTTTGTAGGATACCCAAAGGAAACAACGGGATAATTTTTCTACTACCCACCCGAGAACAAAATATTTGTTGCTCAGAATAATGAATTCTTTGAGAATAGTCTTATAACTCAAAAAGAAAATAGGAGTCTAGAAGATCTTGAAATAATTCAAGAGGAAGATACGTAACCTTCTATAGATACTAGCTTACATCA
This sequence comes from Tanacetum coccineum, assembly GCA_026074375.1. Classification (NCBI taxonomy): domain Eukaryota; kingdom Viridiplantae; phylum Streptophyta; class Magnoliopsida; order Asterales; family Asteraceae; genus Tanacetum; species Tanacetum coccineum. The sequence goes on from BQNB010110104.1 coordinate 1,718, forward strand.
TGATGAGGATGATTAAGAAATTGATGAACCTCAAAGTGATATTAATCCTATTCGTAAGTCCACCAGGACACGCCGTGCCCCAGATCGAATGTGTTTACACGTTGATGCTGAAGATCATGAGTTGGGGGATCTTGGTGTACCTGCTAACTATAAAGCCGCATTGTTGGATCCTGAATCTGACAAATGGCTTGATGCTATGAATGTGGAAATGCAATCCATGAAAGACAACAAAGTCTGAGACTTAGTTGATCTTCCTCCTAACAGAAAAACCGTTGGTAGCAAATGGCTCTTCAAAAAGAAGACTGACATGGATGGTGCAGTACAGACCTTTAAAGCTCGTCTTGTAGCAAAGGGCTTCACTCAAACCTACGGGGTTGATTATGAAGAAACTTTTTCTCCTATTGTAGACATTAGAGCTATTAGGATTCTTATAGCCATAGCTGCGTTCTATGACTATGAGATTTGGCAAATGGATGTCAAAACTGCCTTCCTTAATGGACATCTTTTTGAAGAAGTTTATATCGTGAAACCTGAAGGTTTTGTTAATCCAAAATTTCGAAACCGAGTATGCAAGCTTAAGCGTTCCATTTATAGACTTAAGCAATCATCTAGGCAATGGAATAAACGATTTAATGATGAAATTAAGAAATTCGGTTTCAGTCAAAATCGTGATGAGCCATGTGTATAAATGAAAGCTAGTGGGAATTATGTCACTTTTCTAATCTTATATGTCGACGACATATTGATCATGGGAAACAATATTCTAATGTTACAAGATGTAAAATCCTATCTTGGAAGATGTTTTGCTATGAAAGATTTAGGAGAAGCTGCATATATTCTGGGAATTAAGATCTACCGAGATAGATCAAAGCGGTTAATTGGTTTATGTCAAAGTGCTTACATTGAGATAATCTTGAAAAGATATTTCATGGAAAATTCTAAACGTTGAACTATCCCAATGCAAGAAAAGCTAAAATTGAGTAAGTCACAAGGTGCTTCTACACCTGCTGAAAAAAAACACATGCAAAATGTTCCATACGCCTCGACTGTTGGATCAATTGTGTATGCTGTGAGATGTACTCGTCCTGATGTTGCGTTCGCTCAGAACATAAAAAGTCAATTTCAACAGAATCCAAGTGAACTTCACTGGACTAGTGTTAAGAACATTCTTAAGTGTCTTCGCAATACTAAAGATATATTTCTTGTTTACGGAGGTGATATGAAACGAGAGCTCACGGTTTCTTGCTACACTGATGTTGGATATCTCGGATGCTGACGACCTCAAGTCTCAAATTGGATATGTATTCGTTTTAAATGGAGGTGTTATTGACTGGAAGAGCACAAAGCAAAGTATTTTTGCAACTTCATCTACAGAAGCTGAGTATATAGCTGCTTATGATGCATCTAAAAAGGCTGTATGGATTCAAATATTCATTTTTAGGCTTGGTATTGTTCCCATAATTGAAGAATTATGATAATACTTGAGCCATTGATATAGCTAAAGAAAGTGGAATCACCAAAGGTGCTTGACATTATCATGCCAAAATTCATTACCTTCGAGAAGTTATTGAATATGGTGACGTAAAGATAGAAAAAGTTCACACAGATGACAACTTATCTGATCCTTTTACAAAGGCCTTACCATATCCTAAGCACTGATAATTGACTAAGAATATAGGATTGATTCCAGCTAGTAGTCTTATGTAAATCTGTGTTTTATTAGTATTTAGATAATTTGGAATTATAAGACAATTTTTAATTTTTGATAAATAAAGATACTTGGTGTTTGTTTTTCATTCATTAATGACTGTTATTCTATATTTTCATGTTTAATCCATGAATGATTTATCATTCTAAATATGTCCATTGTCGGTTAACAATATGGGAATATTGTTACATAAGGCAAACGTGAGTGTTGGTTATATTCTTTGAATATATGGATTATTTCGGCCAAACTCATGTGTATTCATAAGGGATGCATATTCGATACCCCAACTTTCGAACATTTACTTTTGGATCCATGTCATGAGTAAGATGTTGGAAAAATGGTTTAATAAGTCGTCCTTAGACTTGAGATACAAACAAGTTTTGTATGTGCGGATATCACTGTTTAAGTATAAGTCAAATGTTATCCTGAATAAGGTAGTTATAAAGGCTATTCTTGGAAGTGATGTAAAGCAGCATCCACAACACTTGTAGTCAACAAAGAATTTGTTCCTCCACTTGATATGTGTAGAAAGATACCATGGGTCTACTCCAGAATTAATCAGATAATTGCATGGCCGTGCCTAAAGGGTAATTCAAGATGATTCTTGATTATATTTGGTAAATCTGAATTATTTCTATAACGAGAAACATAATGTTAAACTATATGGAATGAGTTAGAATCCATATCCATGGTTTAACAATATCTTGAACAAAGGGATGATAGTAGCAAGAAATACATAACCATTAATAGCTAAAATTATTTTTGAAACTTTATCTCAAGTATTTCTAATTTAAAGGCAATGCGAGTGTTGCTAGACGTTTCCATTGTCAGTATAAATGCAGTCTGCTACTCTAACTCCCAAGTGGGACCAATTGGATTATGTTAGTTGGATCCGCATGTTATACATTAGGAATACGTGAGCCTATTGGGGGCACACACGTTAATTACGAAGAATACGTTTTATACTTCACGAAATATAATTTAAATAGTCGTTAGTTACCGTTACTTTTAATAACTAACTAAACGAACTTTTAAATTAGAAACCAAAGGACTAAATTGGACAAAACCCGAACTCTAAGGGTCCCCTATTGATGACCGGCCCCTAGGTGGTTCTAGAAGGGTTTTATGGAGCCAATTTTGGAGATAAGGTAAGTGTATTCTGATAAGTATAGAATTAGAGGTTATCTTGTTCTACAAGGATTAGGGTTAGGTGACTATAAATACTCTCACTCCTAGACCTCATAATCATTCATTCACAATACCTAAAACTCACTAAAGTTTTTCCTTGCTCCTTCTCTCCCAAATCAGTCGACCGAAATCCGTTAAGGGTTTTCGGTTCTCCTCTTTTCCCCTCAACCGAAATCGATTAAGCCCCCAAAGGGTTAATCAATTTTCCTTGTTCTCCTTGTGTTTGACAACATATAATCCCTCATCTAGGGTTTCGGTTGGCCTTGCTCAGCGATTACAAGAACCCAATTAGGGTTTCGCTTACTTGGTTTTCGGTTCAACCGAATTTGAGCAAACCTTAATTAGGGTTTTGACGATTTTCGGTTCAAGTATTAAATGGGTGTTTGGTTTTCGATTCAAGCTCAAAGGGTGCGTTTGTAATTCGGTTATAACATGTGGTGTTTGGTTCTCGGAGTCAAGGCTAGCACACTTGGCGTGTTCAGTTGACGTGATTGTGTGAACAACCGTAGAGGTAGTAATTTAACCACTACTTTGTTTCAAGATCAAGAACAAAAGGTAAGTAATTGTTTACTTATATTATGTGTTAATCTATATGCTAAAACTAGATCCATCCGTTGCATATTCGTAGTTAATGGTTTAACTAGTTATTAAATCCTTACAATTTATTGCTTCAAAATTTTAAAGACTTCAAAGCTTCCTAAATTAAGTCATGGTTTTAAAGATTTTAAAGACTTTTAAGCCATGGAGAGAGTAAAAGTTTGTATACATTGTACTTCTATCATAAAAAAAGAAAAATAATTGTTATGCTTAATAATCATGCTTATTTATGTACCTAATCATTTGATTGCTGGATTTAAAAAAATAATTGGTGAGAATTTGAAGAAAGAACGTGCATAACACAATTGTAAAAATGATTTATACATTAGACATGTATTTACGCATGTGATTTAAATGTAAACAACATTACTCTTAGAAGAAAGGTGTAGATGAAAGACTAATAATTGGTCAAAGTGTATCTATAGTGACACAATAAAGTATGAGCACGCATATTTTGACTTTCATGACACATTTTGTGTATAAAATTTGTCATTAAATCTCAAAATTTTATGTTTTTTATATTTTTTAACAAGTGTCACTAAAAAGTTATATTTAGTGACAATTTTTTGTGTGATTAGAAACTTTGTCACTAAATGTCTATTTTTTAATGTATCGATAGGACTCCTATTCAGTTTAAGAGCATATCACCTATGGTAACTTCTAAAAGTTTATAATTGTGTTATGACATTAATTTATAAACCTATCTCCACTGTGTATAAACATTTTCAAGTTTTATAAACATTTCACAAAATTCAAGTGCATTAAATTATGAAAATGTCTAATATCCTAGACCATAGCGGATGCCCTTAATAAGACTAGATGTATTTGCATACGTTACTCGTATTTTTCACATGCAATTTATATGCTCCATACAAGTTACGTACGCAATTTGAACTCAGGAAACCTTATGATCGTCTATTGTACCTATCCAAGAGAAAAACGAGACACATGTGTGAACCATTTTCGCATGTAATATATCGTCTAGTGTTATATCTCGAGATATAATTTAGGAAACATGTAATTATCTATAAAATAAATACTGAAAATCAAATTAGAAAAATGAAAGTGTATGACTGGTTTTTGGGCCCATGACATTGACTATGTACACTTACAAACTGCGACCCACAAAACAAAGAATGAGTACTATTTGATATTACCTGGATTTACTTTTATCATATGTCACAGTCCAATATGATTCACAAATCAAACTATCAATAATCATTTCTTTCTACACTATCGTCACTAGTATGCCAAAACTTCTGGTTTATTAAGCAGAACTAGTACACAAATTCACTAGTGACATACTAAAGACATCTAAAGAGTAACATTAAGGATGTTTATCTTTATATATTAACGGTAAAGAACTTTAATGTTTTTTTTACCAAACATCTAATGAACTGAAAAAAAAAATATACAAAATTTGTGTTGTGATAAATAAATGGGGCAATTGCACATGTTACATCTAAACTGAGACAATTATGCATATGACTATGAGATGTATGATTTAAAAGCATTACCTTTCGTGCACCGAATAACTTGTACGAAAGATAAATTTGCAATCTATTTAATTTTATGTACCCGAATTTGCGTTTATCTAGTGAATGATTGGGATTCAAATATGCAACTTATATAGAAAGATTATACGTAAAAAGTTTTGTACTTAACTAACAAGTTATTTAGCTAAAGAGGCAGGGATGGAGCTTCTCAAGAGCAAGGTGGGGTTGTGGCACCCAAAAATGGTGCATGCTTATCTATACTACATTAAAAACAAATTATTATCTCTCTTTTCATTTAATACAAAAAATTAAGTAATACAAAAATCAATGCACATTATACAATCTCTAATGCAAACAATAAAAAATTAAAATTCAATAATACAAACATTCATGCAATATGTACAATTAACCAATTCACAACACATACTTAATGACTGATCAACACATTTAATGATATTCTTAAAACACCTATTACTAATTAATGTAATTTTTAAAACATACTTAAAATGAAAAATATATGTTATTATACACATTGTACAAACTAATAAAACAAACAAAGCTTTATACAATTTATATGCTAATACATATAGTTCTGAAAGCCGGACTGGGCCAACGGGTTCAACATTAGTGGTCACTGGTTCGGCTAGCAAATAAAAGCCGTCTGAAAACGAACCGGATAAAACCGGTTAGAATCTATAAAAATGGGTGAACCGGCCTGATCGGGATTATTTTTCTTTTGTTTTTCTCCGATTAATCACATGGTACCTGCCGTTGCAACGCGCAGGTACCCTAATCTTTTAGTATATTTTTTATAACTAAAAATATATGATAAAGAAATATACATGTTTGGCCCCTCTGGTAAAGTAATTTAAGTTCCGTCTTAAAAGTGGGTTTTAAACTCAACATGTAAATTTTTTAGAATAATTGTTATGGTTCGAGAAAAAAAAAAAAAAAAAACTCCAAAGTATGTACAAAGTTGCATCTATTTCTGATAACGCTTTTGCTATGTTTCTTATACAAAGTATTTATAGGGCACAACCTAGTTTTAGACTAGGTTCACTCCTGAACAAAGAATAAAGAAGACGTAACACAATGTATGCACATAGCTTCCCCGTCTATTTAATTGACATACTTAACAGTCGCAATAATCCAATGGCCTCACAAATACTCTCGGCAGGCTTATACTCTTGCACCTTAGCGACTGTGAGATAATTAATCTATTAACAAGTAATGTTTAGTGTTGGATATAATCTACAACAAACCTGAGAGCTGAACGGGGAATTAATTAAAGATCAAGAAAAGACAACACATCAAGATCAAAAGATAATTGACTAAAGAAAAGCCAACATGCACATAATATATACATTCGAACCCCCTTTATTAATAACAAATAAAAGCTTACATTGAGACTAGAAAAATTAATAAACTACTATGTCAAAGTTGGCTGGACAGATCTGATTTCCATGTTGTTTTTTTATTTATTATTTGGCTATCGTTGTGCTAATGATTATTGTCAAATCTCTTATTACTTGAAGGTATTTATTTTTCTTGTGAATTCTTTGATCAATTTCACGCACAACTCTTAGTTTTTTTGAAGGTTTTATCCAACATTTACAATGTGAAAACATTATCTATGTATGTCGTGTATCATTTTAATATTCTATCGTTAGGAAAATAGTGTCAATTCCTTTTCAATTAGAGTAAGCTGCAAAAATCACCCTTATGGTCTGTTGAATTTGACACTAATCATCCTTTACCAATGGTATTGGCATATATCATCCTTATGTGGTGAAATGTCTTGCACATTGCGTCACTCGTCGTCCTATATTTCTTTTGATGACCATTGAACCCTTGTCTAAACCTAAACACGCTTCACTTACCTACCTGTCTTCAACCTATCACTCATGTTCAACACTTCGACTCTTCTTTTTGTTTCTTCTGTTTTCTCTCCACAAAAAACACTCTTTCTACAACCATATATATTTTAATTGACTTCTTTCCCAATTCTAACATCAATGATATACGTAACTAATTGCAATATGCTGAATTTATTTCCGCTTAAATTAACATAAAAGAAACCTACATGCAAAATTGACTAAATGAACATACACCAAGTGTTGGAAGAAATATTCACACATATATAGGAACACTCATGAATCACCGCACCATCGCAGTTTCTCCTCTTTTTATGTGAAAATTTATTTGGTTTTATTATTGTGGGTTTAAAACCCAAATTTAGTGTTAATTAATTGGTGTAATTGATAAGGGGTTTTTTAATCCAATCTTCGCTTCATTTCGCAATATTTAGATATACTTTGAGGTGAGATTTGTTGGGATTTTATAAACTAGTAAACCAGTTACTACGAGTACGCAGCGGATTAGATCTAGTTTGATATTAAGAATTAACACACAAATAAAGTAATTAACATTAACCTTTGTTTAATGACAAAAGTCAATTAAACGAGAATCTTGATCTTGAAATCATTAATGATTAAATTATCACATCTACGGTTGCTCACATAACACGTCAAACAAATACGTCACGATGCTAGTCGTTACTTCACGTCTCCATCTAAACACCGGAGTGAGTATAAATCTTTCTTGGATCGAAAATCACAAACAAAACCCTTGTTATTAGAACCGAAAATCACCAAAACCCTAATTAGGGTTTATGCAATTTTGGTTGAACCGAAACCCTTTTGGGTTTATAACTTTGTTGTCGACATGGAGAACAATAAACCGAAACCCTTGAAGCTTGTAAACTTACGATCGACTTTGTGGGAAACCAATTCGCACCAAAACCCTTTTAGGGTTTCACGAAAATCGAAACAAGGAAAAAGGGAAGAACCGAAAACCCTTTTGAAGGGATTTTCGGTCGAAGGTTTTGGGAGAGAGGAAAACCAAAAATCAATTTAGGTTTTAGGGATTTGAATGAATGAATAATGAGCTAGGGTGAGGGTGTTTATATAGGCACCCAAAACCTAGTCCTTGGTGAACAAGAAAACCATAATTTATTCCTAATTCCAATTCCTTCACCTCCTCAATTCTAAATTGACACAAACACACCCTCTAATAACCTTAAGGGCCAGCCACCACAAGGCATCCCCTTTAGGTTTGAGTTTTGTCAATTTAAATCCCTTTGGTTTACATTTAAATATCCGTTGAGTTAGTTATAAATTAATAACGGTAACTAACGAACATTTAAGTATATTACGTGAAGTATATATAAAATAAACGTACTCTTCGTGTCTTAACGTGTGTGCTCCCAATAGGCTCACGTACTTCTAGTCGCATAACATGTGAATCCAACTACCATATTCCAACAGCTCCCACTTGGGAGTTGGAGTAGCTGATTCCATTTATACTAACAACGGAAACGTCTAGCAACACTCATATTTGTTTTTAAAACTAGAAGTACCTGAGATGAAGTTTCAAGAACATTCTCAGTATAATGGTTACGTATTACTTACCATTATCATCCCTTTATTACAGATACCGTTAAACATGGATATGGATCCTAACTCATTCCATATAGTTTAACTATTTAGTTTCTCATTATAGAAGTTAATTCAGATCTACCAAACGTAATCAATAATCATATTGAATTACACTTTGGGTGCGGCCACACAATCATCTGATTAATTTTGAAGAGGCGCTATGGTATCATTATGCAATTAAATAATTAGAGGAACAAATTCTTTATTGACTACAAGTGTTGTGGATGCTTTTATAACTACCTTTTTCAGGATAGCGTTTAACTTATAATTAAAAAGTGATATCCACACATGCAGAACTTGTTTGTGTCTCAAGTCTAAGGATGACTTATTTAACCATTTTTGATATTTTACTCATGACAAGGATCCAAAAGTAAATATCCGAAAGTTGGGGTGTCCAATATGCATCCCAACATGTAAGTTTGGTGGGAACCATCCATTTATTCAAATAATACAACCAATACTCACATTTGTCTTAATGTAACAATATTCCCATATTGTTACCTGACAATTGACATATTTAGAATAATAAAATTATTTAAGGATTAAACATGAAAATATAGGATAACAATTATTATATGTATGAATAACAAATACCAAGTATCTTCATTCATCAGAAAGTAAAAATTGTCTTTCAATCCCAATTATCTAAATACTAGAAACATATATGCATGAGACAAATTAGCAAGTTGAAGTCCAATGTTTTCAACATTGTTAACTCTTTCTTTACAAGACAACTAAATAGTCATCTGAGTAAACTTTCCGAATACTTGTTTCAAATTCACAAATTGTGAAGAATTTGAATGATATGATGAGTGTCGTATGTATATTTGCATACTATTGCAAGTATCATAGTATGGAAATGTGACAGTACCTTTATGAGGTATTTGAAGTCACCGACATACTTATCTCAGACAGCCATCTTTACAGTTTCTTAAAATGTAAAGTATCCTTATTCTTTAATTTGTATTGAAACAATGCTCTAAGCTGAGCATATCTATTTAGCATATTTATCATAATTGATAAAATTCTACTTTAACTAGAATTGATTATTCTCTAGCATCACTGTACACAAACAACACTATGCCTTATATAATTCGTAAACTCTTGTTTTAACAGTCATCTAAATCACTCTCAATTAGATACTATTGTTGTCACCTCATCTTGCTCTTATGCAAAAGTAACAACCAGTCTCATACACCATATAATATATACATGATGAGTTCTTAGTTAAAAACACAAGGTTTCCATCCATGTATTAAATTATCTCAAGTGAAATATGTCATTTAAGACTTGCTTCAATGATATATTGCATTGTGTTGGACTTATTCACCGCATATGTTCATTTCAACAAACATTTATTCCAAGGTCGTTTGTTTTATTTCCTAAATTCCCAAGTGAAGTTTCATTTTAATCTCAAAGATTAACATCTAGCTTTGATGGAATGATGCTTTCAATATGTTACACAACATATGAATTTTAAGGAAAAACATAGTGCTCCCACTTGATGTCAGGTATACTAAGGATTTATCTTAATTTAATCAAAGATCTTATTATAATTAAACTTAAGATTTTAGCTCCTAGATGCATGATCCAATCTACACTTGGATTCTATTATCTTGTATACTTTATAAAGATTATTTGAACTCATAAACCTTTTGATTATACACCGTCCTCGCAAAAGGTAATCATAAAGAAAAGAGTTATAAAACTTAATTGTCATATTTCAAATATAGACTCATAACCTTTTTGATTACACATCGTCCTCATAAAGGTAATCATTAAGGAAAGAGTTATGGACCTTAATTTGCTATATTTCAGATTTAAGAAAACATGTATGACAATTAGTTATTTTATATAATTAATGCGTGTAGAAAAGAAAGATTTAATCATAGTCAATTGCTTGAGTAAGATTAAAACTCTTATCATCAATCAGGCATTAATATGTATACAATCTTGTCCTTATGAGTCTTTCTTCAAAAGAAACTCATTCTAACCTTACATTTTACGGTTTGGTGAAAGATCAATCAATCTCAAAACATTGATTGTCTTTTAAGGACTACATCTTTTCATTCATAGTTGTAAGATATTTATCAGATTCATGATGTGATAATTCATCTTATTATTTAACAGGTTTACTATGACCATCTAACTTATAATCCTCAGCATTGATATAAAAATATCACTCTATTGATGAGGCATCCTTGCGGATTTATAAATGAGAGTTACATTATACTTTGGTTCGACGTTTTCATGTTTAACCTTAGTATGACATCAGCAAGTGAATTCAAAAGGATATGTATTTTGTTCTTGGATATCTTCAAGATCTATAGATGCTACCACTTACGTTTGCAAGTAGAGATAATTCTCTAATCACTTAGTACTTAAGCAACAAAGAATTATTCTTAATTGGAAAACACAAAACACAATTTACAGTTCTCATCTCTAGCTTGTTAATAATATGCTTCATAAGATATTAACAAATTCTATAACTTTAATCAAGACATAATGGGATTTCACCCGATTAATAAAATAGCTAATGTCTTGAATACCTTCTAGGTTGTAACTATATTGAGTGTATCCATGACACACATAAATTTCTAACCTTGATCTATTTTGGAGGTAGAACAATTAAAGTTATCAGAAATCAAACAATATGAATATAGTTTGTTTCAACACATTAGACATACCATAATATTGTGGTATTCTATGAGCATTGGAATTATGAGACTACATCATAATTATATAGGATAACTTAATTCTCATTAGGTCAAATACTTGCCAATTGGGTCCAGCAAAATTGAATACGTAGTATTTTAAAACCAAGTGCATACTATAACGTATATTTCTTTGAATAGTATAATAACTCTATGTTCATGTGTTTTAAGAAAACAGAACATGTCAAGTATACGTTACAAGTCATTGAATAATTCAAGGACATCATGTTTATGTGTTGACAAGAAAACATAACAATTTTACTACTTACTTTATGTTATGAGTCATTGATGAATTCAAGGACATTATAATTATGTCTTAACAAGCAAACATAATTATACTAACTAAAGTAATTTTGAACACAAACTCTTGAGTTCAATAGTAATTTCAAGTTAATTTCATACTTCATAATTATGATCTTATAATCGAACCATAATTATATTGACCTAAAAATATAGTCAATGAGGTGAAGTAGCTTTATACTATATCTTGACATTTAAATGTAATAGGGCAACAAACATCTGTTTAAGTCCTAGTAGAAATATTAGCTTTCTTACCTAGCGGTCAAGAGAAACCAATAATCATATTGTTATATGTTGTTCCTTGCACACACTTAAGATTTCTCCCACTTGTGTATGGTACAACATTATTTAAAACAATACGGCAAGCACTCGATTGTATAAACAATATGATAGTGTCATAGATATTATAAGTAGATTACGAACCATAATGTTTTATAAGGAATTATGGATGATTATTCTATAGATAACATTTCAGGAAAGCGACATCAAAAAGCAACGTGTTATCTAATAAAATGAAATGCAATCTTCCTTTAAACAATGGTTGTTCATATTCGAAAAGTAATGAATTATTTCAAAGCAAGCTAGAAATAATATGGGCAACTAACAAGGAATAAATCTTGTAGCTCCCACTGAATTTGACAACATTACATGAATGTCTTTTCAGTAATAAAACGCAAAGCTCCTACTGGATTTGTCAACATTGAAAGTGTTACGTCACCAGTAGAAAGCAAATAACGATTTATTTACTTTCCTACTCTCTTAAAATGCCTACAAGTAGCAATGTACTTAGGTATTGAACAGGGTATATGAAGTTATACTTATGTAGATGAGGGACTAGCCATTCATGCTTTCATTAACTTGAACATTTTAGCATGCAATTCCTCCTTAATCGGTATGCCTGGCCACAAGGGTGTTTAGCACTATAAGGAATGAAACGAGTCCAAGAAAATTTACCTAGAAGACCTCTAGTAATTTTCTTTACTCATTGCGGTTTATTGAGAATTCCTCTTATTAAGATTTAAAACTCATACATCGTCTTGACAAGTGCAAGATGTTATTATTTGGGTAGCTATAGACAAAAATATACTCTAGGTACACAAAATATTTTATCTTTCAAAGGTTTCGTAACCAAAAAAGGGTAATAAAAGATTGAAAGTGAGTTTAAATTTAATGAGAAAACTTCAATTGTAATCCTATCTTTGTTTTGCCAAGCAAGGAGAAGAGATAGGAGTAAGTCTCATTCTTCTAACCAGGAAAAGAGACTATGTTTGTCTTTTTGAGAAAACAAACTTTTGTTTACGAATTATGTTGCAATAACACAGTTGATCAGAACATAGAAAATTCAATTTTAGTATTTTCGACAATTAAATTCTTAAAAGAATTAACTACCCAATTAATTACTAATAACACTAAGATCCAACTTGACCTCCCACTTATTATCGGAGGTCTGTCCAGCGTATAAACAAGTGGGGCAAGAGGTAAGCGACGAGCGTTAATTGCATTGTTAATGCAACTCTTAGATTTATGAGACACGTGACTTTAGTAAATCATATAGTAATGTCATGTACATGTTTTGTCTCATCTTATGCCTCGGGTCCGAGGTCTGACCAAGCATACTCGATTTAAGTCAACCCAGTAAGGACATGCAAAAATTGACCATAAGTCTAACCAGAGAGAAATTTTTTGCCTTGGGTTGGAAATAACCTTAGGTTTGTCCAGAGAGAAAAAACCAAGTGCAAGTGTTCTTAAATTGGCTAGCATAGACTTAAAATTTCACATATGGGTATACACATAAGTTTATAAAAACGAATGTTTAAAAGGGTGTACAAAGAAGCATGCAAACAACTTTGTAGCACAAGTTTTAAAAACTTTAATATTTGATATTATGGCATCAAAGGTTCTCGGTAGCTCCATTTGAACGCACAAAGAAGCGGATAAACAGGTCAGCGCGAAGCTTATTAAAAACCTGACTACTTTAGGAAAGATAGACGACCCGCCTTAAACTTCTCTTGTAGTTTGTTCTAATGGGTGAGCCGAAGTTCCTAATGACTAATAATGTCCAGTTTTTAATAATTCAAGAAATCAAGTTTCATAATTTAATGTCTAGTTAATTATCTCCAAAATCAAGTTTTACACGAAACACATAGCATGTCACAAGGAACTAAATCTAGATGTGTGAATTAATAGACATTTAATATCATCTTGCTCTATAAGTATTAGTCCGTTTTGAATCATATTAGGCGTATAACAAGTCACATGGAAAACATATAGGCATATACACATACTAAAAAGAAGATGACATAAAACAAGTAAACATGTAATTCATCCGAGTTCTCATATGAGTCTTCCCCACATAATGCCCTAAGGTCTCACATGAGTCTTCCCCAAACGGAGAACCAAAAGACTCTCACTAGGTTTTCTGCTAAAGTGTCTAGATCGCCACATCCATTATATAACATGATTGCGTTGAGGTTTAGGCCGGGATGATGAAAAGTATAGGAAGAACTTAACACTATCAATTAAACTTTTAATGTTAAATCTCTTCTTTTTCAATCTATATTAATAGTAATAAAGTAAGATTCTAGTTTTTATTATTCTTTATGGCAAGAATTTCATATTGTTGCCATAATTTTCAATTAAAACAAAAAATAAAAGCGCACCAAACGGATCCAACGTGTTTTATAAGTGTGTAACCCACAACACCAAACGAAGTTGACTCGTGATGCCATTGTTGGGATTTTACAAACTAGTTAACTATTATAACTACGAGTACACAGCGGATGGATCTAGTTTAATGTCTATGATTAACACACATATAAGGTAAGAAAAACTAACCGTTATGTTTAATGACAAAAGTCAATAAACAAGAATCTTGATCTTGAAATAATTAGTGATTAAATTATCACCTCTACGGTTGCTCACACAGCACGTCAAACAAATACGTCACGATGCTAGTCGTTACTTCACGTCTCTCAAACACCTTGTGTTGAATCTTTCTTGGATCAAAAATCACAAACAAAACCCTTGTTATTATAACTGAAAATCACCAAAACCCTAATTAGGGTTTATGCAATTTTAGTTGAACTAAAATCTAAGAAAATGAAACCCTTTTAGGTTTATAACTTTGTTGTCGACTTGGAGAACAATAAACCAAAACCCTTGAAGCTTGTAAACTTACGATCGACTTTGTGGGAAACCAATTCACACCAAAAACCCTTTTAGGGTTTCACCCAAAATCGAAACAAGGAAAAAAGGAAGAGCCGAAAACCCTTTTGAAAGGATTTTCGATCAAAGGTTTTGGGAGAGAGGAAAACCAAAAATCAATTTAGGTTTTAGGGATTTGAATGAATGAATAATGAGCTAAGGTGAGGGTATTTATATAGCCACCCAAAACCTAGTCCTTGTTGAACAAGGTAACCATAATTCATTCCTTATACTAATTCCTCCACCTCCTCAATTCTAAATTGACACAAACACCCCCTCTAATAACCTTAAGGGCCGGCCACCACAAGGCACCCCCTTTAGGTTTAGGTTTTGTCAATTTAAATCCCTTTGGTTTACATTTAAATATCCGTTGAGTTAGTTATAAATTAATAACGGTAATTAACGAACATTTAAATATATTACGTGAAGTATATATAAAATAAACGTACTCTTCGTGTCTTAACGTGTGTGCCCCAAATAGGCTCACGTACTTCTAGTCGCATAACATGCGAATCCAACTACCATATTCCAACAGCTACTAATTTAGAAAAAGTTAACATTAGCTATAAGTTAAGAAATGCAAGAAATATAGTATACACAATCTGCTGAATTTTATTAATGGAATGTCTAACCAATGTTAAACTATTGAAAACTGAATAAATGCAAGGGTTGTCCAAAGATGTACACGGCTAGAAACTGTGACACCCCGAGAATTTCCGTCGAATAAGTTAGCCGTTTCCGTTTAGCAATTTGAATTTTTAAAGTTTCGTTTAGCTTTTGCGTGTAACCGGGAAGTATTCCCGCTTTTATCTGAGAATCGTCTTCGGGAGCGAACCGGGATGCCTAACGTTGTAGTATTTTGGCAATAGCCACATTTTTACATTTTATGGCAATATTTAAAATTTCATAATTTTCGGTGATACCATTATTCGTCTCGTTACTTGCGTAAATCGTGATTTACTTATAACATAAGTTTATGCATGCAAGACATGGAAATTAAATCAAGTGGGAAGCACTAGCAAAATAAAATTACAAAAATTAGTTAGTCCCCCTCCCCTTTGTCTTGTTCGGCACAAACAAACACCCCATGCACCTTGGTGAGCAAGTTTGAATTCAAAATCAATAAGACAAGCCTTGATCACATGTTTAGCTCTAACTTGAATTTGATTGGAGGATCAAATTGGTCCCCTCTCTTCCTTTGTCTCTTGTACACGACACACACATAACACACACTTAGTGTGTGACGTAAACTTTGTATTATTTATATCTTGTTGCTTCCATTTTCTTATTCATTGCACACACACTAAAAATTTAGTTTTCTCTCTTCTTCTTTGCCTTCTTTTGTTCGAACCACCCAAGAAACACATACAATTTCATAATTTTTCATCTTTGATAAAAAACACTTAAAGATTTATTGAAGGTTCGATCATTTGTATCATCCGAGTATTAATTAAACAACATTTGAGTTGTTCTAATCTCATTCTTCCTTCTAAAAACCTTTCAACTTTGTAAGTCTTCAAATTCTTAAATAACTTGTACTTTCCTTATCATCTTGATGCATACATGCTAGTTGTACAACTTATTTTGTGAAAACAAGATTTTAAAACTACATAAACCCTAAAAGGGTGTATATATGGTTCGAAAAATATATATAGAAATATAAGAAAATCTTAGTTTTGTGATCGTGGTTATTTTCGTGTAATAAAAATAGTATGCTATAGCTTATTTTATTCGGCTTATTGTAATAAGCTTTTGGAAAAGCTTATTTTGATTATCTTGAGCTTATTAGGGCTTATATTTGGTTCGGCCAAACTAGAAAAGAAAGAAGAAATATTTGTTTAGCTTATTTTGGTTTGACTTATATTTTATTAGCTTATTTTCTAGCTTATTTTGAAAGGACAAACGATAAACTTATTCGACTTAATAAATAAGCTCGAATATACTTTATTAGGGCTTATAGCCGCGTCCCACATACAAGACCCAACACCATGAGCTTATTTTTGAGCTTATATGGTTCGGCTTATTATACTTGGCTTATTGTGAGCTTATTGATAGCTTATTTTTAGGTCACGTGTTTATTGCTTAATGCTTTGCTTATCGGATTAAATGGATAAGTAAAACTACATTTTCGGACTTAACGGGCCAAGGCCCAACATAAATACAAAACACCAAGGCGTAAAGCTACGGTGTAGCTTATTGGATAAGTTCGCGAATAGCTTATTTAATAGTATACGATTTAGATGCGTTACGTTTAATTATTTTTAAACGTTGGACGTTGCAAATAATAATGGATTTGATGATGTATAATTTGTAATTATGAAAAGTGGATTGAAAGTGGTTTGAAAATGGTTTTAAATAAAGTCTAAGACTTTGGAAAAACGTGTAAACACGAACGGGTCATGCCGAAATTTTTATAAATTACTATACTTAGTAAATACTAGAAAACGTACATGGTAAAATGAGATACGAGAATTTAAATTAAGTGACGAACAATATATATATATAAATATATATAAAATATATATTTTTACTTAGACGTTATATATCTATGTAATATTAAAATACATATTATTTCTACCCATTTACTTACGGAAACATTTTATTACTACACGATCACAAACGTTAATTTTTAGATATATATTAACAAAAGTACACTAGTATACACCTATGCGTTTTCCATAAATTCACTTCGATCCGATATGAAATCAAACGTCCATTTCATAGGTTGCTTTCGTATATCGTCGTTCGTTACCGAGTGAATTATTTCTAGACTATTCACTACCTCAATTCACTAAATCAAGGTGAGTTCATAGCCCCACTCTTTTACTCGTTTTGAATAAATATTTTATAACTTGGGGTGAGAAACATTGCTTGTTTTTAAAAATGGACACAATTACTATACGTGAGATTTCCCTATTTACGTGTTGCCAAAGTAGCGTTTAGACCACAATTGCCCGAACTATCATGAATTGTCAATTTCTTGACCGGAGGACCGGTCGAGGGAGCGCGAGTGAATAAATAGATCTATTGGGACTAATTATCCCTATCCGGGTGAGTAGCGCTCACTACCCACGGGGCTCCCGATAAACGAATATATGTCATGTCAAAACTGGTTAGGTGGTCTTTGATCGGACACCTATAAGGGCAAGCAAATACTTATAACAATGTACATGCTATCTTTCATTATTAGCTTTAGTGTCATGAGCTTAGTGCAACGTAAATACCTTTTATGTGAAGTTGTATCTGTTATACCTGTCGCATACGTTTTGATATCTTATGGTCCACTATAACATCGTTTGAACTAAACCTATGAATTCACCAACTTTATGTTGACGTTTTAAGCATGCTTTTCTCAGGTGCTTAGCATGGATGTTGTTGCTTGAACTATATGAAGTCTATTGCCGAACTAGTTTTCTAGATTTTTATCCATGTTTATCTTAAATACCGTTGTTGAACTTATTTAAGCTTCCGCATGTTGTCTTTTGAACCTTTTAAATTTGATTGATGTAAACTTATTAATATTTTAAATTTATGCAACGGTGTTTATTTTTCAAACGTACCCTTAGAGGTCGTTCTTTATGCTTTGTACTTGAGATAGTCATGAACGTCACGCCGCGTTACATGATTTTTACATAGTACGTATACATAATTAAATATTATGTAATTAAATATCAAGTATAACTAATATTACTATAATTATATTGCATTTCATTTCGTGGTACTGCATCCGATGGTCTATTTATTCATTTCATTCGTTCATTCACCCATTTGTTAATTCTTTCCCGCATCATGCATGGTTAGTATAAAGGATATTTATATAAACTTTTGCTTGTGCAGGTCATGGCTATTTTAGTTATATCAGTTTCTTTGGATTCATTAAAGGATAGCGTGGGGACACCTGCTGGACGAGTTATCTTGTTCGGTACTATCCCTACCACTATTCCCGACACCACACCAGTGATTACTCCACCCACTACTCAGACTGACACCACAGTGATACCCACATATATACCTATCATATCACCTACTATACCACCATCCCCAAACTATACACCATCGTCTCCTGATTACTCACCTGCATCTGATATGGAGTTTGATCCATCTGAGGATCCATCATCAGACCATATACCACCATTACCAGCTATCTCACCATTTTTATCATCGGCTGATGATACCACAGATAGTGATACACCTGATACACCACCATCACCTACCCATGGTACACCATTCACTGAGACTACCTTTTCTACTCAGAGGTCACCTACAGCATCTGGTGCACTTCGACGCCGAGTCATGATTCTTGCACCAGGACAGCCTATTCCCTATGGTCGACCGTACCGCTACCATCTTAATGGGCCGGTACACATGATGACTGCGAGGAAGAGGGTTGGACTATTACCCACTCATCGTCTTGCTGTGAGACATTCACTTGACTATTATTCTTCGGATCATTTTTCTTTGGATGATTCATCATCGGATTCATCATCGAGTTTATCGTCAGAGACTTCTTCGGATTCTTCTGCGGATGCTTTATCTGATTCTGCATCTAGTCATTCATCTTATGATCATTCATTGCCAGTATCACCATCGGGTACGAGACCTAGTCATCAATTATGTTCTTTGGTCCCGAGTATTCATCGCTCATCTGCTATTTCTGAGAGACCATCTCATGATTCTTCTTCTATGAGCCGTTCTCGCAAGAGGAGTAGATCACCTGTTGCACCTAAGAGACCATCTCATGATTCTTCTTCTATGAGCCGTTCTATACCGTTATCTTCACCTACCCTTGAGTCATTGTCTTATGCACATGCAGATCTTTTACCATCACCTAAGAGGATTAGGAGTCCTGAGACAGCTACGGATTTAGAGGATTGTTCGAAGGATAGTTTTAAGCCATATGTACCTAGAGAGGTTGGATTGAGAGTTGACTTTGAGGATGAGAGTTCTGAGCCGTCTAGGTCTAGAGGGGGTAATTTAGAGATGGATGTTGATGTTGTGAGGAGCGAAGGGATTGAGATTGACCCCGAGATTCAGGCTGAGATTGACGAGTGTTTCGCTTATATGGATGCTCTTAGAGATGGAGGGATTGATGCTAGAGTTGTAGTTATGGCTGCTGACCGATAGGAGAGTGAGACGGGTACGAGGGGCCCGATTGAGGTCAGAGTTGAGAGGGTTACGCATCCTATGATGCCAAAGGATACCCCTGAGCCTGCTCAGGAGGGAGCAGTAGAGGTTACATATAAGACATTGTGAGATTTGGTTTAGAGGTTCCATGATCAAATCGAGGCTATTCCATTCCATTCGTGTACAAGTCATTGAGGGAGCATATAGAGAGCATGGGCATAGGATTGTTGGGGCTGAGACGGCAGTCACTGTTTTGACTGAGAGAGTTGCTGAGTTGGAGAGGGATAACAGGAGGCTTAGAGGCACCGTAAGTGTTGAGAGTCAGAGAGTTGACCGACTCCAACGCGGCATGGCACGTATGCAGAGAGAGCTGAGGCATATATGACGGTTTTGATTTTATGACCGATTGAGAGTTGGCAGATTTAAGGCGTGTGCTAGGAAGCACATGGGCTACCGTCCTTAGACATGTTCATTAGTGTTGCAGTATTGACCAGTAGCGTTTAGTGATGACCGTAGTATTAGAAACTCGTAATTTTTGTATTTTGAAATCAATGTGATGTAATCACTAATGATCGATGATAAATTGATATTTATCTATGATGATTCCGTAATTTGATTTACTTATGCTTTTTGCATCATGCGTTATGGGGTTTCCATGAATATATTTTTGATCATGTATTTTCTATGTGAAGTAATCGCAAATTTTATTTAACCCCGTTAGTTATCTCGCATCACCTAGGAATCTCACCGAGTGTTATGTTGATATGTTATAGGAAGATGCCTAACACACGATCTGGAGCATCAAGGACACGTGAAGCAGTCAACGAGCAAAGCGATCGCCGGGTGGCAGGAGCATTGAGAGTGCGCGACGCTGTCAGAAACCTTGGACCCCTTATGGGAGATGAGGTCGAACAAGAAGAGGTAGGAGGAAATGGAAATGGAGGAAACGAAGATGGAGGAAATGGAAATGGAGGAAATAGAAATGGAGGAAATAGAAATGGAGGAAATGGAAATGGTAATGGGAATGGAGGAGAATATGGCTATAACTTTAGAGGATTTATGCCTGCTAGAGAGT
>BQNB010110105.1:12120-22620 GCA_026074375.1 Tanacetum coccineum
GATATCTAGTACGGAAGCTGAATATATTACTTTTTCTGGCTGTTATGCTCAAGTCCTTTAGATGAGATCACAACTTACCGACTATGGCTTTGGATTCAATAAAATTCCAATGTACTGTGATAACAAAAGCGTTATTGCCTTATGCTACAACAACGTTTAACATTCCAGATCCAAGCATATAGACATCAGATTTCACATCATCAAGGAGCATGTTGAAAATAGTGTGATCGAACTTTACTTTGGTAATACAGAGTATCAATTGGCAGACATCTTCACTAAAGCTCTTGGCCAAGAAATAATTGAATTTCTAATCAACAAGCTGGGTATGCGAAGTTTTACGCCAGAGACTCTAAAAAAGTTGGCAGATGACGTTGACGAATAGTGGTGGTACCCATTCGAATATCCTTTGTATCATATGTATATAATATAACTCAGAAAAACCAAAAATATTTTCTTTTTATATAAATTTTTCAAAAACAAAATACAAAATTAAAAAAAATGAGAAAAATACAAAAAGAAGTTTTCAAATGGCATGTCTTCTGAAAATCGATAACATTTACGGTCTTAAAAATGTCATTCAACAATGATACGAGCCTGTAAATAAAGTTCGAGCATAAGTTTCTAATGTTTTCAAAACATGCCATACGGCTTGCTATTATTTCAGATAGTAACCCGCTTTTCACCTTGAGGAAAACATGTCGTCTAAAAGACAGTTGTTCCTAACAACGGGAATTTATTCTCGGGCATGGTCTACTCTATGACCATGCAAAGGCTTGTGATTACTTTGCATCACAACCCGTGCTTCCTATATATCCATTAGTGTACGCGTCAGTGCGCTTATGTGTTAAAATAAGAGAAATCTTATTTTTATTGGTAAAAAGTTGTCTTCATAATGAATCAGTGTTTTCAGTAATCACAAAAAGATTTTCAAAGAAAATTCGACCACTCAAACAATGACAACAGATCTTTAAATAGAAAACGGGTCATTATTTGAGGGGGAGAAAATGTCATCCAATAATCTTTTAAAACGGTCTTTCAAAATCAGTCATGGAATAAACGGATAAAGTTTTGGATAATAACGGATAATAATTTCAAGGGGGTTAATTTATATTAACTACAAGAGCTTTAGATGTCATTTGTTTACATCTTTATGGACTTATTTGCAATTTGAGACTTAGTGAATTCAGGCCTTAAACTACATTCGGTCAATATTACCAACACCTCATAGTTTGTAAAAGACTTAGGAATGCTTGGAAATACTTTCATAGTTTTAAAAGCCTTGAAGTTGATTCTCACGGAATAGATTTAAGCTTATTAATTCTTCAAACACGATCTCGAATATGTATGCGTATAAGGTTTTGTTGATTCCGACGTGTCGAAACCAGCAAGGGGGAAGGAGTAGATGTATACTTGATAGTGTCCTTGGCCTTCTTTTGAGGTTAGCTTCTTTTGTCTTTTGAGGTTAGCTTCTTTTGATTTTAGGCCTTTTTGAATCTTTCGAGTGCACTATTTCAATCACATGGTGGAAGAGACATCTCGTCATTAGTCAGTATGCATCATTTGAGTCCCCAGGGGGAAGTGTTGGGAGTATAATTATTTAAAACGTGAGAAAAGTTCTTTCTGATTCAGTTAATGCTTCCTCAAACGGTCAATCCCTAAGCTTATTCTTAAAAGAAGTAGAAGTATTTGATAAAAGAGGTACACATAGGTATGATGATTCCTTAAGTCAGTTAGTATTCTACAAAAAGAAATGAGTACATTTGGGACTTAGTTGACTTAGGTGTTATCATTTCGACTACTTAGAGGGAATAATTGTGACATCCGGGACTTAGTTGACTTTGGTGTTGCAATTTATATCATCAATATCCTGAAGAGAGAAATGCGCTCATCCGGGACTTAATTGACTTTGGTGTTGCGGTAACAAATTCTTGAAAGGGTTAACTGTGCACTTCGGATATCTGGGCTTTATACATTAAGACTGCTTGATGCGGCTTGCAAGAAAGTTCTGAATCTACTCAAGAAAGGATTGCTGGTTTAGGGGGAAGCTAAGACAACATCAACACCGACATCACCAACCACACAAGCTCAAGTTACATATGTATCTGAATCTGTTTCATACTCGAAGTTTGAAGCAAAGACTTTCGTAACTTGGAAAGAAAGTTGAAGCAATGCCGAAGAGTGCTTGGACAGAGAAAGATCAGATTGACAACTTCTTGAAAGAAAGAAGGTTAATGAGGAGCTTAGAAAAGTTCGTTGGTGGGAGATTGTACGAAGGAGACCTACGGCTGCTACAAAGACACATAAGATACATCATAGATTGTTCTCATCATTCAAGTAAAATCTTCGTATATAATAAACATGTGAATATGTACATAAGTAGTAAAAGACTTATGGTGATAATAAGGAGTGCTCGAGTACAAAATTTTCAAGAATTTCTTAGTAAATTCAAAAATTTCAAATTATTGTACTCAGCACTGTCTTAAAAACCCTCAATTATTGAGGGGGAGCATTAAAATGTTCCTTATAAGTTATTCTGTAACATTTTGTCCCCGGACGTTTAATCAATTGATATTCAAAATATCAAGGGATTAACATTTTGGATAAGGGGAGAAAATATGATTAAAACTAACTGGATCTAACTGTATTGAAAGACTGATCATAATATATATGGATTCAATCACTCCACACTTATCATGTACTACGAATACAATCACCTGTAAGGGGAGCTTTTAGTGATGATGAAAAACTCTACAAAGTGTAAATCTGAGTTTTGATATTTATATCAAGACCTTTGATTGAAATTTTCAATGTTTTTTGAAGGATTGTGATGAAATACCCAAAAGACCGACCATGTACTTAAATTTAAGGAGTTATATGGCGGTTAGGCTTAGGTATTCAAATCCTATGATCCAGCCAGAACCGGAGGGATCTACCCAGGGATATCCACTAGTTAGTGATAAGGTCCTTAGGAATATACAACAGGAAAAAAGTGAGAATCGGTAATAATGCCGACTGATATTGAGCTAACACTTGAACAAGACCCAACAAGGTATTAGTTATGAAGTCTCGGTAAGCATTGAAGGGGTTGAAGAATGAAAAAGAAATGTAAAGATAAAGGGTGAAAAGAAAGAAGCCCTCCATACACTTAGGCAGAAACCGGGTCAATACATAATCTGTCGGAAACACGAAGTTGTTGTCCGACATTGAAGACAGTCATGGACCCAGTGACGCTAAGCACAACCCTCCCCAGCCACTCAAGGTCTACCAACTGACTCCCTGTTTTCATTTCTCACAAGGAGATTACACACATTCTATCACCTTTCTAACTCTGAGTTATTTTCTGGTATTAAAAAGGTGCAGTCTTGCTCCATGCCTCCGATCACTAAATCAAAAATCACTATGATCTAGAGCAGATCATCCATAAATCTCATAGAACACATGTCAAAATTATGCTTGATATCTCCACACATTAATATAATACAAGAAAATATAAGAGCCTACGCATAATCCGTGTGATTTGCCAAACATCTGAGTAATACTTAATAATTCACAAAAGATGGAAATCCTGCTTGCGCCAAATCAAACAAGTTCATGTGAGGTGACTTGTGTGATTCTAAACAAATCAACTTGTGACAACGTGGAAAGAACCCATGGTGCAATCTATAAAGAGGTCAAACTTTGTTCCAAGTTATGAATTTAACGATTGATGATGAATTTTTGAAATGATCAACACTCTCGATGTGTCACAAAACCACTTTAGCAAGTGACACGTCGATTGATTTTCAAATTGATTTTTCTATTTCAATCGGTGAGACAGTAACTCACTGGTTCACTCTTATCGTGTTGTCTGCTTTGAGACGTTCCGGTAATGAGAACATGCTGAGTTTGATGAATCTAATACATATGTGTTAGAAAGATTCTATACTTCAGCGGGAAATCCTGTCAAGGAGATTCTTCTTAAATTGAATCTACCTGATCACAGGTCGATCCTCACGGATTCGAAGGTTACTCCAACCAAACACGGGCGAATGACAAAGTCCCCCCCCACCCCCCCCCCCCCCCCCCCCCCCCCCCCATATTCGTCCCTCCCGCGTTTATTGCAAATATGTTTTAATGCAGGATACTTAAAGATGGTGGTGAAGGTACCTGATTCCAGCTGGCTCACAAGATTCATAACCACATGCTCATACCCGACCGACAAAACATAAAGACATCATGAAAGCTCAAGTACATGTTTCAAGACTTTCGCTACTCTGATACCGAACGTCTTTCTCGAAGTGACGAAGTGTTAAAGTTAAAGAATTTCAAGAAAGATGCAACATTAAAGCTTTCCAAGTCAACAAATCAAGAATGGTATAAGCATGTCGGTCCAGAAGTCACAAGATCACAAGATGACAAAGTCACAAGATGGCGAAATGAGATTATGCTTGGTTGATGATCTCACAATGCTCAAGATCACATCTCCACTTACAAGTAAAGATAAAGGAACAAGTTGAGCCTAAAGTCAAAGATTACACAACATATTCACAAGAGAAAGTCAAGTTAACGAGCTGAAAGGACTAAAGATATAGTACAAATTATGCAGGTTTTAAATTTTGGTAAAATAAGATTGACCTCACGCTTAGGGGAGATTGTTGGAAACTATAAAAGTATCGGTCACTTCCAAGTTGTAATAGTCTTAGCCCGTAGTTTTGTATATGATTAGGCCGTATTAAGGAAGTCTGCCCTAAGGCCCATTAAAGCCCGTTAAGGTGCCCATGTCTGGCCATCATAGGATTATATATACACCTCTCCATGCCTTTGGGAGAGGTGGTTGTGTTTGGTTTGGTTGTTTCATTTCTTATTTCACACACATAATAATATTATCATCCATTCCATGTTACTTTCTCTCTCTAGAAACTTTCCAGCCCACTTCTCTCTCTAATTCTTGTATAATATCAAAGATTACTAGTATTCTACACAACTACATGAGCCTCGCCCGTCCTCGAGGAACTTCCTCAAAAACCTTAAGTTGTGTAACAACGTGATTCATATTTTAATCCCGCAACTCATCAAACAAGAACTGTTTTGAAATTAAGATATGAGTTGATACAAGCTCAACGTCTTTAAAAAAAAATATTCAACGCGATTTCAGGTTTACTCAAAATTTTAACACCACTCAAATAACTCCCGATACTCAGCTCATCGGGCAATCTTAACCGATAAGCTACAGGGCCAATCCTTTCAAGAATCTCAAATGGTCCTATATACCTAGGTGCTAACTCACCTTTCTTACCAAAACGTACTACACCTTTCCAAGGTGAGACTTTCATCATAACATGATCACCAACACTAAACCCTAAAAGTTTCATTTCTACTATCAACTTAACCCTCTTGACGATCTTTGGCTTTCTTAAGCCTTTCCTTAATCACGACTACCTTAGTCGTCTCTTGTTCCAACTCAAGTCCAATCATCTTACTTTCTCCAATCTCAGCCTACAAAACAGGCGACCTACCTCTTCTTCCATACAATACCTCCAATGAAAACTCGTCGAATACTCGAATGATAACTATCTTTGTAGGAAAACTCACCTCACGGAAAGTGAGTATCCCAACTACCACCAAATTTCTCACACAAGCTCTAAACATATTTTTCCAACGTCCGAAAAGTACGCTCACTCTGACCATCAGTCTATGGATGGTAGGCAGTACTCATATCTACTCGTGATCCTAACGACGTCTACAATCCCTTTTCCAAAACCCTCAATATACATTCATCATATCATGAATGCATCGACATGTGCAAAATCCATGTCTTGCAACTGTCTCCATCTACATACAACCTTTCCAACTAAACTCCTCTTATATTCTTTTCGTATTGGCTAGAAAAATGGGATAATTTATCATCTATCGACTATCACCCAAATCTCGCATCGCATCCACTTCTATCGATCTTGATAAACTTAGATTTACTTATCCAAGTTAATCTTTACTTTATTCCACTTTCTAATTGGGTATCTCAGGTTGTAGTAACAACCTGCAGACCTTGATGTTCATATACTGCTACTTTCTAATCGCGCTTAATACTTACTAACGCCACCAGCTATATCCTTCCTCATACTCGGCCACCAATTCGTATGCCTAAGATCATATTACATCTTACTTACTCCAGGACGAACAGAATACTTCGTCGCATGCGCCTCCTCCACAATCAAAGTCCTTACATCACCTACCATAAGAATTTAAATTCTATCCAAAAATTATAACCCACCACCATCTCTTTTCTCCATTTGTTAGTCCAAGCCACGCAACATCTCTGTTGACGTGTTCTCTGCTTTGGACGTCTCAACCTATACCACTAACATCTCCTTTCTAATCTCAGCTTGGATCGTCATACATATATCTCAAACTCGTCTTGGCTTCACTCCTCCTTTCTTACTCCATGCATTAACAACTACGTTTGCCCTTTCCCAGATGGTACTTGGTCTCGCAATAACAACCCCTAAATAACTCCATCCATCGTATCTGCCTCAGGTTCAATCCTTCTGATTGAAAATGTGTTGGAGACTTTTATGATCCGTATAGATCACACTCTTCGTCTCGTACACATAATGCCTCTATCATTTTAGAGCAAAACCATCACGCCTAAGTCCATAACGTGAGTCGTGTCGTTCTTCACATGAATCTCCAGTTGTCGCGTCGTATAAGCAATCACCTTCTCTCTTCGTCTAAGCAAGCATCCTAACCCTTGCTCCACGCATCACTACGAAATTGTCTAATCCTTCCGGAAGCAAGATCGGCTCCTAACTATATTTGTCCTACAACTTTCAAAAAGCTGACCTCTTTACTCTGCCGCATTACCTAGTTGGGCTTCACATGGACAACTTCTCTTTCTCAGCAGCATCTAAATTCATCATCAATATGTACGTCATCACCTTCTTAGACTTCGTGTAGACCTAAATGTCATCGTTAAACATGATGACAAGCTGCCTAAATACGGCTAGCACACCCGATTCATTATGTCCTTGAAAATCGCTGGTGCATTGGTCAACCCAAAAAGGCATAGCCGTAAACTCATAGCTTTCATAACGCATCCTAAAAGCAGTCTTTGGAATCTCATCTTCGTGCACCCTCATTTGGTGACAGCCCGAATAAAGATCTATCTTACTCAACTCGCGATAATCTATGCACGTCCTAAACGACCCATCCTACGTATTGACAAACAATACATGTGCTTCCTCATAGCGAATAATTAGGTCAATTAAAACCTTTACCTTGCAGCTCTTGCAATTATTCCAACAACTCTTTCATCTCCGTAGGCGCCAAACGACACGGGCCTTCGCAATCGGTGTCAGCCCGCTTGTCTAACACTATACGAAATTCTACTTCTCTGACGAGGGGTAAACCTATTACATCATTAAAAACACTTTGGGGAACTCACATACTACAGGTATATCACATAATTTCGACTCATCTACTTTGGTACTCCTACGAGACCTCGCATTCACATTAGTTCTTTTCCCCACGAACCTCAAGCACCTTCAAATCCACCAAAGGCATTTTAACCATCTCCTCATGGCATACTTTCTCAGCCTTATACCTCACAACCAATTCTCTCATACGACTATATCAACCTTCTCATAACCAACGGTACTAGATCTATAGTGAAACGAGAACCTTCTAACTCTAACAACTTAACTCATCCGTTTCACTACCTCAATCACATAGGCACAACTCAGAAGATGTGAACTAACATCAACTCTAAGATCACATAATACGGACATCAAACGAATTCAAAGGACCACGATAAATCAAATAGGGTAATGCACGAATATCAAACCAACTATGAACAAATACCAAGGCTTTACATGTACCAATTTTGGTAAGGATTCAAAAATCACAAAAACTCAAAAGAAAATCAAACCGAATGTATGTATTGATAAGAAAAACAAACCATCGACACAACAAACGTACCATCGACGCAAGAGACACCTATTGAATAACACCACGTATCACGACCTATAAATAAAAGAATACGAACCTTGTACAAAAATTGATTTTTCACCCGCGAGAATTATCTTTCATAACTTTATCAATCAGTCATTTTTAAACAGTAGAATCATATTATTTAATAATGTAAATTATTAATATTAATTTATAAAAATAATAAATTTTAAAAACTTAAATAGAAATTGTCTACATTACAAAAATCAAGAGATGGCTATAAAAGAAATGTGTTGCATATTATTTGTATAATTCAATTTAAAACAAAGTTTTTGACACTTAACAAATATCTCATTAAATACAAAAATCACTTCAACATTATTATTATTTCAAAAAGGTTTTCCATAGTGTGTTACTAACAGAAACGCGTGACTCAAAACAAAAGACATTATTATCTCGAAAAGGGACTTCAAACACCTTAAGAACTTTAACACCAAAATATCATTTGAAAACGAACACGTACCAACGAAACTCAAGAAGAAACATCAAGAACCAACTAAATCGTAGAGACTCACTCATAAAAATGATCAAAGAACAAAAATCAAGAGCACCCTTACTCTTGACAAAAGAAGCAAATCAAAACGTTGAACGGAGGACATAGAACACCAGTTCTATCATAATACCAACAAGGAATACTAACACGAGAGTTAGGTATCTCGACGGACACGAGCTATCAAACCAACTTATGAATCGCAACGACAATTGATATGTGAAAAATCACATATCCTTTTTATACCAAATATGGCCTTAAAATGAACAAATTGTGCAAATTATGCTTGTATATTGCTTGTTTTGTCATTTGTGATGTGTAGGTACGGATAATGCAAAAATCACAAGAAAACCGTCAAAAACCCAACAAACACAGGACATAAGGAACGGATAGAGTGCACAAGAGCCAGAAGTTTCTAGCAAAAGGTCATCAAAAGTCAACCCTTGGTCAACCATTGGTCAACTCATAAAAGACAAAATCCTCAAAATACCCAAAATGCCCTAAATGTTAAACCAAATTTCACCATAAGTCCCTAAACCCTAACACCGTTATCTCCTTTTTATAAAAGAGATAACGGTCGTTATCTCCTATAAACCCTTAAAACCATTTATAACCAAGCCCACTTAACCAAACCTGTGGCCCAATTCTTTATACCCGGGCCCAAGTCAACAAACACACCCCTGGGTCAAACTCAGTTATAAAAAGAAAAAGGCGCGGGAATCCGTTTGTTACTATTCATCGTCTCTTCTGATTTACCCTACTTCAAAAACAAAGGGTAAATCCCAATTGATGACGTGGAACAAAGATTCGAGTACTAAGCATCATGTCAGCAAAAGGAAACGTCACCAAAGCCTCTGATTGGTCAAGCTTACAAAGGGAATGACACGCGGGATCCTAAAGAAATACACAAGGAATAAAAATTTACACTAAATCCTTTGATAAAGAAGTACAAAGCCTCTTTTTGATGATTACAAAATTTAAACTCATTAAATGTAAAATTATTTTTAAACAAGTATTTTGTGAGTTTCATGTCATTTCTTCCCCTTTTTGTAGAATCAAAAAGGCATCGTCGAGGATTGCTAATAAATCGACGGAATAAATGCTCCCCCTTGATGTGTGTTCCCCTATGTTTGAGGGCACCAAGTGAAGAATCGAAGGCCTACCGTCTTATCAATCCACTAAATATGAAGGTTATAGTTAGTAAAGATGTGGTTTTTGAGGAACAAAAGCTTGGAATTGAAGCGAAGATATAGTGGCAGAACACAAAGCATTCATATAGGGAGACTACACTCCCATCGATGGTGATACTTTTGAAGTTTTCAATGATGAAGAAGAACCCCATCAGCCTCCTGCTGATAATGATGATGTTAGGGAACAACCAAATGAAGCTGTGATTCAAGACGCTTGTCCTAGCAATACAACAGCTAGGGAGGGACGAGTTAGAAGACCTCCTCGGTACTTAGTGTAACACCTCCAAAATCATGTCGCAGCGGAAAGGTAACAATGGGGTGCTACGTCAAAGTACAAAAATCAAGATATAGAAAACGACCTTAAATGGACGTTAAAAATAAGTTTCATTCGATGTCATTACAAAAGATCAGAGTTTTCACGTTAGGTCCCATAGTTTTGTTAAAAAGACATTAAGATTTTATAAGACAAAAGTTTCATTGAATTTAAGAAATCAAAATCCCTCTAATAGATATCCGTCACGGCTCCCATCCAAGCTTATGCCTCAGCACCTGAGATTAAAACATGCTAAAACGTCAACAAAATTGTTGAGTGAATTCATAGGTTTATCAGGAAATAGCGTGGACCACAAGATTTAAGTAATAGTAGACTATGAAACACATTCGATAGTCCAACACTTTGTATTATTGCCCTAAGCTCATGACACCGAACCTTAACGTAATAAACTGTAATCAAACCAGTACTCGAGGTTTGTGCCCCAACTGTAACACCCCCAAAATCTGGTCGCAGCGGAATGGTAACAATGGGGTGCTACTTCATAGTCCAAACGCACAAGTCAC
>BQNB010110106.1:6928-22620 GCA_026074375.1 Tanacetum coccineum
TTTCAATATTTGATTGCTAGTATTGGAATGCTAAATCTTTAAAATCTTTTATCTCTTTATGTTTTTATAGAGTTTTGTATGAATTAGTACTGTTATTCATGTCATTAAAAGTTTCTTCTGTTAAGTATAATTAGTGTTGCTTGTTATACTTAATATTTAATGCTGTTAGTTATACTTAATACTGCTAGTATAATTAACATTGTGAAAATTATGAGAAAAAGAATTGAGAGAGTTGGTGAGAATAAAAACATAAAGAGAGATGTGTAAAAACAGAAAGAGTGATTTGGTGAGTAAAAGAATTGAGAGAGTTGGTGAGAATAAAAACATAAAGAGAGATGTGTAAAAACAGAAAGAGTGATTTGGTGAGTAAAAGAATTGAGATAATTTATGAGTTGAAAAACAGAAAGAGAGCTATGTGAAATAAAAAAATAGACAGAGTGATTTGGTAAGAAAAAGAATTAAGAGAAGTTGTGAGTTAAAAAAACAGAAAGAGAGTTGAATATATTAAAAGCAGAGAGTGTTTGGACTGGAATTGGAGTTAATGCTGGTAACTCAAAGTTAATGCTATTATGTTGGGAATTATTGATTTGATGAGACAAAATAAATAAAAGAATGAAACAAGAAGGACTTAAATGCAAAGCTGGAATTCTTAAAAAAAGATGGAAGATTTTGAAGATTCTAAAAGATCTCCTTAAGAAGATAAAAGATATAGAAGATAAAGATAAAAGTTAGGAAGATATTATTTGTTTCCTAATTATATTTGTTCTTATCCTTTGTAAACCTAGATGATCTCTACTATATAAAGAGACATTAGGTCATGTAGTTGGATATACACAGAAAAACGTGTGTGTGTGTATCACAAAAAAATGTAGACATCTAGTTTGTGTGGTGTAGCCTCAAGGATCTTATGATTCCTGTTACAATTTATTGATGTAACTGTTCTACTCTTGACCAAAGTAGAATTGAGGCTTGGAGTGAATGATAATGAAGAAAAACCTTGTTGATGATAACATTGTTCTTATGTTTAATTTTTTTGTGCATATATGTTATTGTCTTTGTTATCATGATCCTAGATGAGGTCTAAACAACCTCGAGCTATAAACAATCAAAGAACCTATCAAGTTATTAGGTTCTATCATGTGGTATCAGAGCTACGGGGCTTTTGATCTAGGATCTTACAGGGTTTTTATTGGCGAATTAATGAAGGCAAAAGATGTTTATATTCTATTTTGGTATCTAATTCGGTAAAATTAGGGATTCATTAGAAACCCTAAATCAGTAAAAACAGAAGGGTTGTTGAAGGTGCTATATGTTTTGTTGCTGTGTATTGCTGTGAACGCACCATGATCAGGTTTGGAAGAGTTTGTTGATGAGTGTCGTGTATTAATATCTTTCATTGTGCTTTAAATTTGATCGCAAACCCTAATTGAAAAGATCATGAATCTGTTTATAACAAAGGTTTTTGATGTTGTTGTTTATGGTAATTGTAGGATTTATGTATATATACATGATTTTGTGTTAAAAAGGAAAAAAAAAGCAGCAGGTTGTCAACCTTAGAGTATCCCTTCATACAAAAAGCTCAGAAGAAGGGTAATTTTTTTATATAGAACTGTCGACCTGCGTATCCTCCCTTACAAAAACCAAGAAGAATGGCCCAAAATTTCAATCTTACCATACAACAGCTACAAGCACTCGACAATGGAGTCAGAACTATTAAACAAATGGCGGCAGATCAGAATCTTACAAGGGAAAATCTTCTAGCTGCGTTGCAAGCGCTTCGTTACTATGAGTGGAATGGCATCAGAATTCATGGTACTCCAGGACGTATGATTAATTTAAACATGAGGGGTCCATATCCATGACCCGATGCTCAAGTCCATTACCAGCTTATTCGTTTCTACTGCCAAATAGGATGATGAAAACTTTGTATTGCTCAATGGTTTATTAGTACTGCTCCTCGTTGATATTTACTACTGCTTGTGATAAAAGCAGGTTGTTAATACTGCTTGATTAAAAAGTTTGTGCTATGATTTGGATGAGTGAGAGAAACAAAGATGTTGGGCTTAGTTGTGCTTCTGACGTGGAGAACAAAAGAGGGATACATACCGTTCGTCCTAAGTTTTATTAGAACAGACGCAATGAAAAATAAATTTGTCCCTTGAAGAAGTAGCAGACGACACAACTGAATAGAGAGAGAGCATCCAATGAACAGATCAAACAAAAAGTAAGTTAATATTGCTCAAAAGAAAATAGTACTCGTTATGCTTGTTGTTTTGTTAATACTGCCAAGGTAATATTACTATTGTCAAGTGAATGAAGAATAAGTGATAGATTAGTGACACTAAAAAATGTCACTAAAAGCTTGGGAGGAAAGAGAATCCAAATTTATGACACATTAGCGACAGCTTAGTGACACTAAAAAGTGTCACAAATGAAATGGGATGAAGGAGTAATTAAATTTGTGACAGATTAGCAACAAATCAACGACAATTAAATCGTCACTAACAAAATGGGAGGAAGGAAAATTAAGATTAGTGACAGATTCGTGACAGTTTTATGATAGAAAAAGTGTTGCTAATTGGTAATTATTTAGTACTACTTATAAAAAATTAGTATTGCTCCTTTATATTTAATATTGTTCCAGCAATATTTAGTAATGCTGCCTTTAAATAGTTAGTACTGCCGTGATGAACTGATAATACTTCTCGAATATATTACAACTATTAGCACTTACCGATATTGGATAGAGACGAGTTTTGATTATCGGTTGGTTTATCAGACAACACACAGAGGAAGAAAGTTTTTGGATTTGGTTTACATGTTCTTAACAGATTTAAAGGCTCGTATTTATTGGATTAATTGGTTATGAAGAAGATTGTTTATAACTTATTTGACAATGAAGTGGAATTACTTGGATACGTGTTTTATCGTATCTTAAAGTGGGTGTTACACTTTGAAGATAACTTGTTCGTGCTTAGAAACGATGTGACAAATCTAGCAAAGGTGTGTGATCTATCTTATGGTGCTCAATGCTCACATTTGCTATCACTTTGGTCTGGTGTCTCATAGAAGATGAGGATAATTGTCAAGAGGTTGCGATCTACTTATATTTTACAGATTTATTTATAAGTTTGGAGTCACGTGGATAGTACAAGACATTAGACATAAGTTTGAGTTGTTCTACTTCTACATCAAGTTCGTTATACTTAGTTTTCTTCATCAGTAATCATTACATAGAGCTTACAAAATTTAAAGATTCAAGATATGGTTAACATATGGGTTTCAAAGGAAGCTTATTGTTAAAATGTTTAACCATTTACATACGTCATTAAGGTGAAGGTTTTTACTACTGCTGGTCATTATTACTACTGCTAGTGTGAGTTTCTACTACTCAAGTTCATTTTTCTTATTGTGCTTAATGGTGGGTAATTTAAGGAGTTAGAAGGCTTAGATTAGAAGTGTGATATTGGTTTGTAGTGGTCAAGATCAAAGTTGCTTATATTCACAAGTCCCCTATTGGATTATGACAAAAAGGGAAAGAAGATGTTAACAGGTAATTGGCAATTTATAGATCCTTGGTGTGGCATGGTACAAAGGAAATCTACTTAAGGGGAAGTTTTCTTTCATTTAGGGAGATGATTACATCTCAACTTCAAGGGAAGCTTTGGCTTTATGATGAAGTTTGTACATGACTTTGTTTGTTTTGTTGACTTTATGATGAAGTTCGTATACGATTTTGTTTGTTTTGTCATCATCAAATAGGGGAAGATTGTTGGGATTCTTGATTTGATGAGACAAAGTAAATAAAAGAATGAAACAAAAGGACTAAAAAGTCATTAAAGAATTCTACAAGCTGGTGGAGAATATGTAGATTCGAGAAGATCTCCTTAAGAAGATAAAGATAACAGGAGATATTCTCTAAATATTTAAAAGATTTACTTGTCTAATGTTTATCTTCCTTTGTAAGTCTTGATCTCTCTCTATATAAAGAGATCATAGACACATAGTTTTGTGTGCATAGAAAATGTAGTCGACTAAAGGTGCGTGTATGTTTAGGCGTATGGTTCTTTGTAAACGCCTAGAGTGATAGTTTGTGTAGCCCCAAGGATCTTATGATCCCTGTTAGATTGTAATCGTTCTAGAATTGAGGCTTGGAGGAAACGTATGAATAATAAAACCTTGTTAAACATCATTGTTCCTATTGTTATTATTCTGCTGCATATTGTTAATCTTCGATGTTTATAATCCTAGATGAGATCTAACCCATCTCGAGCTTAAACGATCTTAGAGTCTATCATATTATATTAGTTTCCACAAATGACTTGTTGACGGTGCATCTTGATCAATTGTTGTAGAATAAGGTGTACCGACTGAAACAACTGGAACTGGAACTGCAGGAGCAGGAGGTACCAGTCTTTCAACACTTGGGGGTTCTAAGTATTCATCGAACATCGGTTGGAATAAAATATCCAAATCTTTATTAGTAGGGGGTACATAAGGAGCTGCAGGGACTAGATTAGGTACGAGCCATGAACTGATTTGTCCAGGCGTCAACAAACTAGGCTCGGGTCCTGTACTGATGTGCACAGGAGCCATATGCTTAGTCAGCTCATCGAATTGCACGTGAATTGTTTCCATGATTCGTCAGGTTCTTTTATTGTAGATTCTATAACCCTTCCTATTGGGAGCATAACCAACGAAAATCCCAATATCAGCTGTTGGTTTCAATTTTCCAAGATCTTCGCTATCATTTGTAGGGTAACAAAGAGCACCAACAAATCGGAGAAATCTAAGATCAGATTTCTTATCATGTACAAGCTCATATGGGGTTTTTTATGCCGACTATGAATTAGGGATATGTTTTGGGTGTAACAAGCAGTAGCAACAACTTTCGCCCATAGAAATATCGGAGCTTTTGAAAATATCAGCATTGTCCGAGCAGCTTCCACAAGAGTAAGATTCAGTCTTTCGACAACGTCGTTCTGCTGAGGAGTTCTCAGAACAGATTTTTAGTGAAAGATGCCAACACTTTCATAGTGTTCAGTCAGAATTTGATTAACAAATTTTGTGCCATTATCTGTTTGAATGTATCTGACAGTTCTGTTGAGACCAACTTGTACTTTCAATAGAAATTTAATAACAAACTCTAGAGTTTCATCTTTGGATCTTAAAAACTTAACCCATGTAAATCTTGAGTAATCATCAACGATGACCAAAATGTATTTCTTCCCATTAATACTCTGCACTCTCATTGGTCCACACAAATCCATATGAAAGGTATGTAAGACTTCCATAATGATGTTTTCAAATTTGGGTTTGTGGGTATACTTCTTGCTCTTTCCTAGTTGACAAGTAGAGCAAAGATGGTCTTTCTCAAACTTCAACCTTGGTAAGCCTCTTATCAGATCTTTTCATGCAAGATCATTGATGGTACCGAAGTTCAAATGGTTTAACCGACGATGCCACAACCATGATTTGTTCTTGGAGGCTTTTGACAATAAGCAGATTGGAGATGACTTCATCATGTCTTCAACAAAGATAGTGTAAAGATTTGAGCCACGAGAACCTTTAAGTAATTCTACATCATCTACATCTCGAACATAACATGAATGTTTTCTGAATGCAACTTCAAGATCTGAATCACAAAATTGACCTACAAAAAAGAGATTATGTCCAAGTCCTTCCACATAATATACCTTGGAGATCACACTATCACTAATCACGTAATCTCCATAACCCATAATAGCACCAAAATGATCATTCCCTAATCTAACTGTCCCGATGAACTTTTT
The DNA here is from genome assembly GCA_026074375.1 of Tanacetum coccineum. NCBI lineage: Eukaryota > Viridiplantae > Streptophyta > Magnoliopsida > Asterales > Asteraceae > Tanacetum > Tanacetum coccineum. The sequence continues at coordinate 12,721 of BQNB010110106.1, forward strand.
CATGAAATTCTTGAGCCATGAGCGATTCCCCATCATATGTTTTGAGCAGCCTGAATCCAAATACCAAAGGACGATCTGTACGACATGCATTTGAAAACAGACAAAAATGGAGAGTTTGGTATGATGGATCCACAATTTCTATTGGGGTCCTGGTGGTTAGCAGAAGTAGTAGTATATTACACAGAATCATCAATTGACTGTGTCTCATGTGAAGTGGGAATGCCATTGGAAACTGCTTTTTCCTGTTCGTTTTTACGTTTGTATCTAGTTAATGGTTTCTGAGAAGCGTTATTAAATCTCTCAGTGATCAAAATTTTACTAGAACTAACGTGTTCAGGTTGCTTTAGAGGCACTACTTTGGATTTAGTAAACCTAGTTAAAGGGCATTGTGCTCCTAAAGTGAATTTCCTTCTAGTGGGCTTCCACTGATAAGCAACATTAGCAAATAGTTTTCCTGTTGCTTTCCAAACTTGCTTAACTGTGCTCGAAACATTTTTAACAGTGGGGGCATGTACAGACTTCAAATATTTCACAACACACTCATCATGATTAATAGAAATTAAGCATTTATTACATGTCTTACACAGAATTAGAATTCGAATTAATTACAGTATGCATAGAGCTTTTAATAGAATCAACACGTTTCTTTTGTTTCAACTTACACTTATTGTTTCTAGAGTGAGCTTCTATTTTCTTCTTGTTGTCACTTTTAGCTGGCAAGATCCTATTGTTCTTTATATTGCTCCTAGGCTTTGACCCGCTAGCTTCAGTGAAACTGTTTACTCCTGTAGAAGGAATCATAGGCACATTAGTCTTTTGTACTTTCTGTTACTCAACATGTGTTTGTGTGTTATTATTTAAAGTGACGCATGGTTCCTTAAAAATGTCTTGCTTTTTCCTATTCAATGGGGGTAGTAGCAGCCTTTTTATCTCTTTTATTAAATTCTTTCGAAAAAGTGCCAACCACATATTCTAACAATTCCTGAGATCTCATAGTGTAAAAGCAGGCATTTCCAAGCGCATTATCTAATGGTTTTTCAATCCTAGCTTCTTCTACTATCTCACGAATTGTTTCTATACTTTCCTTAAGATGTTTGAGATAATCTAGATGAACTTCCCTATTGTTCCTATTGCGAGGGGGGATTGGTTCAACATCGATTGCATACATACCAGGGGAAAGCACTTTTGGTTTTTCAGCAGGCATAGTGACGCATGGCATTTTTCCTTTGATTTGAGCCTTTAGTTTCTCATTTTCAGTTAACAGAGAAGTGGTCTTTTCAATAGTTTTAGCACGCTTTATCTTAATAGAATCATACAATTCTTTGTAATGCTGCTTAAAATTTTCATTTTCTGCCCTAAAAAGCTTATTTTGTTCTTGAAGAGTAGTGACTTTTTCTGTTAATTATATGTTCTAAAAATCTAAGGCCTTAAAGTCAAGAATACGATCTGCCTCACTACGTCTCTCATTCATTTGAGAGATTTGCACTTTTAACTTTCTAATCGCGTTGTCCTTTCCTTGAAGGGAAGCTTTCATTTTATTGATTTCAAAAACTGTGTTAAATTCAGGAGTATCCTGAGATGGTTGTGATTTGTTGTTTCCAAAACATTCTTTAAGATTTTGATACTTTAATTGCAAATTTAGGTGATCTATCTCAAGATTGGAAAAACGTTTTATATTAAATATGATCATCTTTTGACAATCTTATGTTCTTAATCTTAGAAAGCTTCAGCTTACAAGTTCCCAGATAACGTGCTTGTTATACAGTGTAAGCTCATGAATCTTTAGAAATTCTAGATACATTATTTCCCAAAAATTCATGACCACCAGGACAACACATTCATTTAGGACAACCAATTTGCAATCATGATTCTCATTTTGGAAATGAGGAAGATCTTTTCCTTTCAATGTCCGAACATTGCTTATCCACAACATTTTGTTCAACCTCAGCTTCCATTTATTCTAAAATTCTTTCTTTCTTTAAACTTGTTTGACGAGAGCTGATTGGATTCCCTTAAAATGTTTCTCTTGAAGAGTTTTGAAAAATGGAACTTCACTTAGTTATAGGTAAACATTCCTTTGTTTTGTTCAAAACCCCTTTTTCCCTTCTGTGAAAACCAGTGGTTGTAATTATCACTTTTTTACAGGTTTTATTCAAAATTCCAATAAAGTTGTATATAACTGTGTGTAAAATATTAATTTTAACTTGACTTTTTGTTGGAAGAAACCTTCAGGTGACAAGTTTTGCAGGCTGTTATTGGTAGGTGGAATACACTGTCATTTTTGGACATGTGGTTCGTGAGAGTCATATCATGGATTCTGAGGAACCAAAATATATGTTCTGGGGCAATATTACTCTGTCAGGTGTAAAGTACAATGATAAGTTCCTTATTAGTAATCAGGGGGTGGCAATCTTATCGTTACTATCAACCCACAAAGTGCATTTTCATTTTCTCAAGCATTCCAACTCTAGATTTTAGCTATCTCAAGAGTATCCTTAAGTCAATTGCTAACAAATGGGGGTTTGATTGGTCTGACTTTCTTCATGAACCTTTATAAAGTGCTGACGAATATTGCGTTGCTTTGGTGAGAATATAAGGATTTTTGTAGCATTTTGACTACCTTCATTCTTTTCATCTAATAATGCTTTTGGCTTACATAACATGTGAACTATTTAACGAGACTGATCTTTGTTTGAATATTTTTATTTGAATTTTTCTTTTAATGTTTCATATCCAAAAAATCTTCAAGGTATCTTATTTTCTTCTACTGTTTAAAATCACTTTTTCTAAAGTTGCAAATCCTTTCTCATTGAATTGTTTGGCACAAATGCGTAATTTTAAGTTGTACTTTTTATAGATATTGAAGTTCCTTTTTAAAAGTTCTTCCTTTATATTAACGGTCAGTGATAATTATTCGCAATTACTTCATACCAATTTTTTGTATCTCTTTAGTTAATTCACATCCTTGCATCTTTTTATACAGTTTGAATCTGTTCCTTATTTTATCTCGCAAGTTCTGACAGTTACATGATTCATTAACTACTTTTGTTCTGCTATTTGTAGAGACACATTAGGCTGACGTTCATGCATATCATTTATTCTCATCATTTAAAGCATCATTGCATGGAAGATACATAACTTTTATACAACTTTGCACTGCTGTTGTCGAGTTACTTATGCTCACTCGGAATCAATTATTACTATCACTCCATATATTCAGCTTTGATAGTCACACAACAACCGTTGTTTTGTTTTGTACATCGTTTTGAATCTAGTGTATTTCATGTTATATCACCACCACTATCTAAATAGTTATCATGATCTCTGTTACTCAGATTAGAATGTTAGAATCATATGTATGGACAACGTCATCATAGATTGGATAGGAGAATGATAGATTTACCATAATCTTGGTCTCTGTCGCAAGTAGGTGATCTCATACACATCATAAGTTTAAAGCATCACATTTGAACAGCTTGAAGATGTTGTCCTTGTTGAGTGCCAAATCTTGTTACTTCGGTGCATCTTCCAATCATCATGAATCGTTGTTAGTCTCGTACACTGCAATACAATAGTAACTGCTATCTCATCCAAAAAGCTCCCTTCTCTCTAAGCTTGCAGTCAATAAAATCATTGGTCTTGAATTACTTCTGAATTCTATGGTTGCTTTGGTTGAGTGTAGTTTCTTGATATGTGCCCTATTCCATTGCAGTTATAACACTTAATCTACCTTGCTTGACCAGGATTTACATTGCCTACTCTGTTCTAAACTCCCCCATTCCTAGCTGCAACTGCTCCCCTAGCATAATACCCTTGACCTTTGTTCTATCTACCTTGAACATTCTGAACAACAACCCTGCCATTTTGAACTGTAGCTTTGTTCCTTGCGTTAAATGAAGTTCAAAGTTGATTGTTGGTTTGAGGAAGGCGTGTTTTGTAGGATTGGGCAAGTAGGGCAACTGTTTTGGTTAAATTCTCAATCAAGTCATCAATTGGGGTAAAACCTGAATCAAGGTAGGTGTTATCAGCAAATTATGGTTGATGGTTAATTGGTGGGACATATGCAGATTGTGGGATAGTTGATGATTGTGTAGGGTATTGTTGAGGTAATACATTTTCTACAAGGGCAAGAGGATCAATAGCATGTTGATTGTGTCTTTCCAACATCATCCTGTTCTCATTAGCATGTGTCTCATGTTGCTTCAAGTAAGCATACAGCTGATCATAGTTAGATGTTTTCATTCCTCGGTTCAATTTGACTGCAGTCATGTATCTACCCCATTCAAGCAACATGTTGTTCATAAACTTTGAGTTAAGCTGCATTTTGGGCATAGTCATCTTAATGTTTCGCATGTCGTTAATTAGCTTTGTAAACCTGACATAGTATTCGTGAATGGTTTCTCCTTTGTTCTGATAGAAGTGTTCAAATTCATCGTATAGCTATGATTTACGTTCATCTTTTGTTAATTCAGAACCTTCCAAGAGCATCTTCACATTATCCCAAATGTCTTTAGCATCAGTGTAGTGATTGATGAGTGTGTAGATGTCTTTTCGTAAACCTTGAAGTAGAATATTCATTGCACGAATGTCAGCTTTAAACCTCTCCTTTTCTTCTGGTGTAAGGTCTGCAAAGACTATATCCTGTTCTGGTCCTAGATGAAGTGCACCTTCAGCGAGTGTTTCTCTAAACTTTCCCATCTTAAATGGACCTTCATCAATCGACTTAAGTATGTTTACCCCCATTATCTTTTCCCAGACAGTACAATCGAATACGTTGTTGCCAAGATTCGAAATCAGTCCTATCGAGCATTGGTGGGCGGGTATCGGAACCGGCATACTGGATATCTTCAGAAAGATTAGCCATCATATTTGATTGTGAAATGATATGAGTTGATCGTTCAATGATTAGTGAGTGTATGTTAAAAGTAGTGAAGTTAAATTAAGTGTTTTATTGTTTTTAGATTTGTTAAGTCCAAAGTTTGAAAAATTATCCAAGTGTCAAAAACAGTAGCTCAAACTGATGGCTAGGTGACCAAACCGCTGCCTAATCAACCAAACCACTGCCACGTTACTAAACCACTACCAAAATATCAAACCGCCGTCAAATTGACCAAACCCTGCCAACTCAACAAACCGCCAAAGTTTTGTTTAGTAAACCACTACGAGGAATAAATCTTCAAAACCTGTAACAAACCGCTACTAGTAAACCTCAACGATTAGAAACCTGTAAACCGCTACTTTCAAACCGCTGTAACTAGGCGACAAACCGCTGTCCTAATCTTTCTGACAAACCGTTGTCTAAAAGACAAACCGCTGTCAGTGTACTATTCTAACAAACCGCCAGAACAATGTACGATTCTGTCAAACCGCCGTGAAGAAAAAACGTACATTTTCACCTAAAACACCTAAAAATCACCCTTTTGAACGTTTTTGCTTGATTTCTTTTGCACAACTAAGTACTAGAAGGCTATAACTACTAGAAAAACACCTAAACTTTAACACAACAAAGATTAAAATCTAGGAAAATGAAGAACGAGCTAAAGAACCTAAAAAGTACACTTTTGATCTAAACCAAGCAACAAAATGCACATACACACAAGCTAATCATCCTATGAGCTCTGATACCAATTGTAGGATGTTGGATATCATAACACAATAAGAAGATTTGGGTTGAGCCAATTTCTTTAGAGAGAGAAACTAGAGAGAAACTTTCTAGTGAGAGAAAATAGAATACTTGTATACTGAAATGACTAACCACCTCTTCCATGGGATGGAAGAGGCTTATATAGTATCTTACAAACTGGCCCAATGGCCTAGGAAATGGGCTTACACGTTTGGGTTTATACCCGACCCATTACTGTATGTTATACATTAAACATTAAACTACGAGCTACGATAAACCGTAAAATACACGGGGTGACCGAGACTTTTTTCTTATATCTAACAAGACCACTTTACCAAAACATAAGCAACTGCTCTATTATTCATTTTAGCCAGCCTTCTATCCAAAATTGCAACAGGTTCAGCTAACAAGAGACCATTAGGACCAAAATGAGGTAACACTCTAGTCTTGTGAGAATTTCCCTTGCATAACTTCAGTTGAGAGACATGGAAGACTAGATGTACTTGACTGTTTGGAGGTAATTTCAATTTGTAGGCCACAGCTCCAATCTTTTCCAAATTTATGGAAGGCCCATAGTACTTGGATGACAACTTATGTTGATGTTCTTTCCTGATGGTTACTTGTCTATGAGGCTGCAACTTCAGATATACCCACATACCAACTTCAAAAACTCTGTCACTTTTGTGTTTGTTAGCCTGGCTTACCATCATATTTTGAGCTCTTTTGGGGTAAAATTTAACCATTTGCAAAGACTCCTCCCTAGCTTGCATAGTTCTGTCCACCTTTTCCACCAAACTGTCCCCATTAACATAAGGAATGTGCAAAGGGGGTGTTTGGCCATAAACTGTTTGAAAGGGTGTAGTATTGATTGCAGAGTGGAAATTAGTGTTGTACCAAAACTCTGCCATAGGAAGGCACATTGCCCACTCCTTTAGTTTCTCCCCAGTCATGCATCTTAAGTAATACTCCAAACACTTGTTGACTATTTCAGTCTGCCCATCAGTCTGAGGATGGTAGGCAATTGACATCTTAAGCTATACCTTAAGCATCTTAAACAATGATTGCCAAAATTGACTCAAAAATATCTTTTCTCTATCACTCATAATGGAATCAGGAAGTCCATGTAACTTGTACACATTGTCCAAGAAAACTTGTGCAACTGTACTTGTAGTGAAAGGGTGTTGCATAGAAATGAAGTGAGCATACTTGCTTAATTTGTCAACAACCACCAAAATCACTGTTTTCCCTTGAGAACTAGGCAACTTCTCAATGAAATCCATGGAAATTGAACTCCATATCTTTTTAGGTATGGGAAATGGTTGTAAAAGACCAGGATATGCAACTAAATCAGGTTTTTCCCTTTGGAAAGCATCACACTCCCTTACAAATTGCTTAACTATCTTCTGCATTCCCGTCTAATAGAAGATCTCTTTCAATCTGTGCAATGTAACAGCTGTTCCTGAATGTCCTCCCATAGCATCTGCATGATAATGCTGAACAATTCACAATCTTAGCTGTAAATCATTTCCCACCATAATTTTTCCTTTCCTTTTTAAAATGCCATCCACCAAGGAATACTTATCTTTCTTGTAAGTTTGACTCTACAACTACATCAACACTTGCTGCAACTGCACATCTTTAATCCAACTATCTTTAACTTGTTGCAAAAGATTGGTAGTAATGGATGTTACGATCACGGTATTCAACTCTGCTCTACTTGACACCCTTGATAAAGCATCTGCTACAACATTTTCTATGCCACTTTTATAAGAGATTTCATAGTTAAATCCCAACAACTTTGGTAGCTACTTAGCCTGAAATGGAGTAGTTAATCTTTGTCCCATCAAATATTTCAAACTGAAATGGTCTGTCTTTATTTTGAAATGCCTGTCAAGAAGGTATCCTCTCTACTTTTCCAAGGCCATCAAGACTGCCAAAAACTCCTTTTCATAAGTGGAAAGGGCTTGGTGTTTAGGTGCCAAAGTCTTACTAAAAAAAGCAATAGGGTTTCCTTCTTGCTGTAACACTGCCCTAATACCCAACCCTAAAGCATCTGTTTCCACAGCAAATGTCTTTTTAAAGTCTGGTAGAGCTAATACTGGGGCACCATGGCTTCTTTAAGTGTTTCAAAAGCTTGTTGAGCATCAGGACTCCATTGAAAAGCATTTTTCTTAAGAAATGTTGTCAAAGGCCTACTCTTGATAGCATAATTCTTGATGAACTTCCTATAGTACCCAGTTAACCCAAGGAAGCCCCTTAGTTGTTTGACATTGTTTGGGACTGGCCACTCTTGCATTGCCTGGATCTTAGAAGGATTAGTAGCCACTCCTTTAACAAAGATGATATGGCCCAAGTACTCCACCCTTGTTGAAGCAAAAGTACACTTTCTCCTCTTAGCAAATAGGGAATTTGACCTCATCACAGCTAGAACTTGTCTCAAATGTTCCAAATGAGAATCAAAGCTCTCACTGTATATGAGAATATGATCAAAAAAAATACTAAAACAAACTTCCTCGAAAACTCCTTAAAGACTGAGTTCATCAGGGATTGAAATGTAGAAGGAGCATTAGTGAGTCCAAATGGCATCACTAAGAACTCATAGTGGCCCTCATGGATTCTGAATGCAGTTTTGTACACATCACCTTCCTCCATTCTTATTTGGTGATACCCTGATCTTAAATCCAACTTTGAGAAGAACTTAGAACTACTTAGCTCATCAATCAACTCTTCCACTATTAGAATTGGAAATTTATCTTTTACTGTAGCCTTGTTCAATTGTCTGTAGTCTACACACATTCTCCATGTGCCATCCTTTTTTTTCACCATTACTATAGGTGATGAGAAAGGACTTTGGTTGTTTCTAATCACCCCTGACTCTAAAAGTTCTTTGACTAGTAGCTCAATTGCATCCTTTTGACTATGGTGATGTTTATAGGGCCTAATATTGACTGGAGGAGTGTTTGGCACAAGGGGAATTCTATGATCATGGGTTCTTTTAGGTGGTAGCTCCTTAGGCACATCAAACACTGACTCAAAATCTTTCAACACAGTCTCAACTTCTTTGGAATGAGAGCTTTCAGCTTCCATTTGCATAAAAGTTGCAGGGCAAACACATACACTCATAGCAGAGAGTTCAGCTGTTACAAGCTTTTTCCCCTGCCTTTGCTTGCCTTGCATCTAATGTATAGTAGCTTGTTGAGTGCCCCTCAAGACTACCTTCTTATTGTTATAAGTATACTCTGATAAGTGTAGAATACACATATCCATTTATGCTTAAAATGACACAATTAAACCCAAAACAGACCAAAAATGGCAAAAATATGCTTGTATTTGTGTTTTGTGTGTGCAGGTACGGATATATCAAAAATCACAAGAAAACAGTCAAAAACAAGCAAGCACGGACACGAGAACCAGAAGAGTACAAAGCCGAAGCCAGAAAAGCCAAGCCTCAGTCAAAATCAGCCAAGAAAAGTCAAAGTCAGTCAAAGATGGTCAAACAAAGTCAACACAAAAGGACAAATCCTCAAAATGTTTCACTTTGGTCCCTCAACTCTCACAAAAGTCCAAAAATGTCCCCTCCACCCTTATTGGGCCCAGGAAAGCTTAATGGGCCTCTATAAACCAAGGAAACCCTACCCGGATCCATAAGCCCATTAACCAAACCTACACCTTTTTATGAAACCACAAGGGCCAATCTTGCAATTCTCCAAAGTTATTTATAACTAAGAAAATGGAAAAGAAAAACACAAGGACCAATTGTGTAAAATATCCAATCTTATAACAGTTTTAATTGTCAAATAAACGCGCCAAAACCTTTTACTATTCACCCGTCGTCCCTAAGTTACCTTTTACTCAAATCAAAGGGGTTTCTCAAATTAAAGGGTGCGTTGGTCAATTCAAGGAAGCTCAAGTACAATGGCAGGGAGAAATTAGTCTAATCAAAGGATTCTTAAGCTCACTCTCAAGCTTAGGACACGTGGACATAGCAAAGAAACACAAGGAAGGTGGGATTTTGTGCTAAATCACTCAGAGAACTAGCACAATGTCACATCAAAGGAATGCCACGCTGGCAATCCTTAATTGTGCACAATTTAATCCAACGTCCCACAACATAGATCAAATGATTGAAGGAAATGGAAGGCAGAGATTGAAAGTTTGGAGAGCAAGGCAAGAGGCTAGAAGGATCCAAGACAGGCTATAAATAGGCCTCACTCCTCACACACACACATAGTAGTTAGTACGTAGTTTTTAGGATAATTTTTAGCTTAATTTTACTT
>BQNB010110107.1:0-22620 GCA_026074375.1 Tanacetum coccineum
TTGATAGTGACAAAATATATTGTTTTGTAAAAAGACAAATAATTCATGGCATAAAGTTTAGATTATTAAAAAAAGTAAAAACATATATCATAACTTTAGTAAATAGATAGTCACGATTATACCTCAAAAAATTGTCTTCACAAGGGATGCCATTGTTCACTAGATAAATCTGGTGTAAATGAACCGGGCGAATACGAACATAGCTTTATTTATGTTCGTTTATTTAATCTTAACCGAACAAATAAACGGTCATGAACGTTTAAACGGACAAATTTTCTTGTTTATGTTCGTTTATTATGAGTTCGTAATTAAGAAACTAAACGAACATAAATGAACGTAGAAAAAACATAAAATTTATCAAATTATGCATAATATTTTGTTTTATAAGTGTTGTTTTGTTTAAATACCGGTTTTAAAAGTATACAATTAAAAGATATGGTATACGAACATAAACAAATAGATGAACATATATGAACGTTAATGAACGCATAATCGAACATTCACGAACATAAAAAAACGGACGTGACTTTTGTTCATGTTCATACATTTAATAAATAAACGAACATAAACAAACTTTTTTCTGAGCGGTTCATTAAATGTTCACTGAGCATTCAATTCGTTTACAGCCCTACCCACAATAAACATTCTTGTCCCCTACATTCTTTACACAATCTCATCTATTCCACACTCCATTAAACATTCCCCTCACATATTCTACCAATCATTATAATGTCTCAAACATTCTAGACATTACATCACTTATACATTTTACACATTAAACATTCATCTTCTTCATCACTTATCACTTATCACTTAAACCATTTCTCATCATTCTTTCATAACACACTTCCTCCCCAAGCTTGATTTTGAATGTGCCAACTCACACTTCTTACACACTTGCTTATCCTACACTCAACCCTTTCACAACCCTCAACATTAACATACAAACAATGATTGTTTAATCAAGCTTGTCATATTCATCCCAACATAGGGTCATGTATGTCACATCTCAACTCACTCTACAAGTCACTCATAACTCACTCACTCACCTTTCCAACTTGGTTTCGGTGTGATAAGTATAGAATATATCTCTATAGTGCAAACTTTTACTAACCAAGATACCGTAAGTAATTAATCACTTAGGAAAGTAATTAATACACGGGTCGTAAATTCCTCGAAGAAGTCGTGAATTGAGATTTGTGAATAATTCGGATTCGGGTTAAGAATGGGTAAAGGATTTTTGAATTTGGAATTATACTACGAATATAATAGAACAATTAAACTATAGAAACGATTAAAGAAACTAAAATCAATTAACTAGCACGAAAAATTAACAAACGTTAACTAAAAATGTGAGCTAAAACGAGAATTTAAAATCTAAAGCACTTCTAATAACAAATTTAATGCCTAAAAATCACAAATTTAAAAAGAAAATTTTAGGAAAAAGAATTAGAATTTTTTAACTATTTTTGTATTTTTTATGAATTTCTAAAGAAAAATGATTTACTAAAAATAAACTTTTTCTAAAGATTAACACTAAAATTTTACTTTTATTTTTCTAAAATACTAGATTTAAAAAGAAAATTATCTCAAAAAGAATTAAAAATTTTCAACTATTTTTCTATTTTCTATGAATTTTTAAAGAAAATGAAAATATGAAAACTGATTTTAATTCCTAAAAATTACAAACTAAATTGGAAAATTTTGGAAAAATACTTTTTAAGAAGCTAAAATGTGCAGAAATTTTATGGAACAAGAAGCCCTAATTTTTATACAACTATTAAAAAGTAATTGCAAAAATTAAATTGAAAACCTAATTTTATTTTTCTATTTTTAAAACTGAAAAGAAAATTAAAAGGAATTAAAAAGATATTGAAAAGAACAGGGTGTAAACTTGGGAAAATGAAAGACAAGGGTAGGCGGGATAAATGAAGCAATTTTACACTTCAGTTCAAACAGACAACCCTATACTATAAAAAATTGACAGAATAAACCCTACGCTTTAGCTTATTTATGGCTTATCTAAAAAGTGAAATTCAGCTAAAACTTAAAACTACAAAGTTGAAGAAGAGCTTATTCTCTACAACTTTAACAAAGGCACTTGTAACTTTTAACAACTGAAAAAGCTAGAAACTTAGCTTTTTGGACTGTGTTACAGAAACTATGCTTTAACTAATTTTTTCAATCTTTAGCTTATTTCTAGCTTATTTCTAAATGAAAGTGAAAACTAAAAAATGCTACTTGATGCTTGAGATGTGTACTATGGATTTCTAAAAAGTAATAAGCTAAGTATTAACAAGATTAGCAAGAAATATGATAATAAAAAGTGCAAGTTCCAGCTTATAACTGTTTTTAAGCTTTTTCTATTAAGCTATCTATTTCAAAAATGAATCCTAGAAGCTAAAATTTTACAAATAAGCTATTTTATGGATATAAAACTAACCTAGACAAAAGATTTTTCAAAATTACAACTAGAGATGAAATTAAAACTTAAAAACCAAAAAGAAATAGGCTACTACTTTAGACTGCCACTATACTACTTTTGCAAGAAATTTTAAGCTAATCTAAAACTGAGAAATGAAACTTAAGAGCTTATCTATATTAAGCTAATGGAGATCTACAAAAGTGCTTAATTCTAAAGTCTAACTCCTACTTATAACTGCTAGAAAGAGGCTTAGAAAATGAATGAGCAACAACAGTATTAACTGTTGTTGCTGATGCAATTGGCCAATTATGTAAATGCAGGCTAATTTTCTTAACTAAAACTTATACACTCTCTATCCAAATGTTTCTCAACCTATATTAACTAAGTTTGAGCTTCTAAGATGCTTATTAAAACACTAAACTCTAAAATAACTTTGAACTAAAACTGCCCTGGTGCTAGGACAAACTTATTAAGCTATAATTTTTGAAATTCTACAATCTATTTCTCAAAACCTGTTTAAAACTTGGACATATGACTTAACTCAACTAAGTAAAAAACTTTGACAGGAACATGTTAACTCTAAAGGTCAAATTCACCTTTACCCAAACACTCCTTAATATAAACTGTCCAAACCATTTTTTATCTAAATTCTATTTTAAAGCTAAAACTATTAAATCCTTATAGCTACTCACACTAGAATTCACCTACTTAAGCTAATTTAAAACTAAAACCTATAGCTTATTTATGGTAATAAGCTAGTTACTCTCCTAGCTTATCTAAACTTTGACAGATTATCAAGTAATGAAAACCTAATGGATTTACACTAAAACAGCTTAAAGCATTTAAAACTCTAAACTAACTAAGTAATTTTAACAATGATTAAGCACACTCAAATTGAATACAATAAGCTAATTGATTAAGCTCAAATTCTACAATGAATTATAGGAAATGAAACCTGAAATTGTAGTCTCAGAAACTAGCCACTCTTGTTGAGTGAGTGGCTTAAAATCATGAACCTATTGGCTACCTTAGCCTCTAAACCAAAGAGCTTAAAGCTCAATAAGCTGAATGTAGCTTATTCTTCACTATTGCTTCCAAATTCTATCAACTTGAACTCAAATGAATAGAGACAAATAAAAATTGACAAAAACAGTATTTAAAAGACTTTTAACATATTTTTGAACAACTTTAGAGCATAAGGAAACAAAATAAGCTAAGTTTAGCTTATTACAAGCTTATTGACTAAATTCAGCTCAAATTATGAAAACTTTAACACAATTACAAATCCATTAGCTATATTGATTAAGGAAGTAAAGTACAATAGACAATACAAGAAGTACACTGAAATTGAAAGATTTAAAAAAAAACTTAATTTGAAAAATGAACAGTACATGAAATCGAAAATAGAAAAATACAAAGAAAATTAAACTTTCTTGAAAACTACTAACTAACTCCCTACAAATGAACTAAGTGCTTGTATTTATAGCTGAGAGATGATGAGAGAATGAAAGCTTCAGTTAATCCTAGCCATTGAATCCTTTCTCCTTGATTTTTAGCCGTTGATCATGTCAGCTCTTGGACCAATGGGAGATCGCCAGGTGGACTTTGTGATGTGGCATCTGTTTAATACGAGGATTGGTGGTTGAAATATAAGGTGAGAGTGATGGAGGAGTGCTATGGTGAAGATGAACAGTGATGGGGTTTTTGTGGGGAAGAAAACTAGTGGCGGGAAAATCGGTTTGTAAGCGGTTATAGAGAAAGTTGACCCGCGCTTCATTTGAATCTTTGGGTAAATTGCAAAAGTAGCCCTTGCGTTTCATTTTTCCTTTTGAAGTGTAAAAGTAGCTTTCGAACTTGACAACTTTGGCCCTTGTAGTTTCAGTGAACATGAAATGGGTTTGATATTGGGCTTATGGTATCCGGATATGGAAAGAATTGGCCCAAGGGCATTTTAGTCATTTCCCATCACATTCCAAGGGTATAATTGTCATTTCCTTGAAGGGTAAGAATATCTTTTCATAATGTAAACCCTTTTTGACTTTTTCTTGGCCTTTGACTTTTCTTTGGTGTCGGGCTTGATCCGGCTTTGATTGATTTGGCTTCCCGTCTTCACTCTTTGTCTTGTCTTTTTCGTTTCTTGTCGGTTTTTGGTCGTTTTTGCTTCCTTTTGTCTTTACATATCAAATCCTGCACAATAGACACAAAAGCACACAAATTTCTATCCTTTTGGCATTATTTGGCTTTTATTTGGCAAAATCCCGGGTATTTAATATATACAATTAAGCACTTATCAAAATTCCCCAAACTAAAGGATTGCCGTGTCCTCACGCAATTTTATCAAGTGTACACTTTGTAAACTAACAAGTTTCCAAAATGCCCTTGTTTTCACCTTTTATGAATCACCTTTTTAAACATCTTAAGCTTTTTCTCAACATTTTATCTCATGGAAACACATTAATGGCAATCATTGCAATTTTGCAACTTTTAGGCTCATTGAAATAGGCTACTCCCGATTAATAGAGCACAAAAGAGGAAAATTCGTCTTCCCTGACTTTTCACTAGACTAAACAAAGCTATTAAACAAGATCATTGTCAATATAAGTCCAAATGGTTAAGCTCTTATACTTACAACTTGTGAACTTTTCACTCCCAAGAATAAATTAATGATTAAGATGTGTGCACTCTTTTCAACTCAACCATAGATCAATTTATCTTTATAGTTGAAATCCATCTAAGCTTTACACTTAAGCCTTGTGAGCTTAAATGTTAATAACATAGATAAACCTCGACTCAAAGCTAAAAGAAATTAGGAAACAAAACTTATAAATTGATTTTTAGAAAATGAAATTTTAACCATTCTTTTAATTTCCATATAAATTATTATTTTATTTTTTTCAATAGGAATGTTGTTCTTAGTTCGAACCCCTACTTAGGCCTTTCTCCCAAATAGGATATCGCATCAACAACTGGTGTTCTTAGTTCGAACCCCCACTCCGCTGCTAACGTTTGTGGGTTATCGCGACAACACCTTTTTCCTACAAAGCTTAGAATCCAAAGTCCCTTAGTTGCAATCATCACCTAGGCCGCGCTCCCCAGTGATGAATGCCTACGAACCTTGATTCCACGTACATAGTTTTAATCCTTAGTTGCGACCCCATCCGAGTCTCACTCTCAACATGGATACGCCAACGATTAAAACTATATATAGCTTTTATTATTCTATTTTTGCGAATGCTTCATTGGCATTCTTTTTATAATTATATTTTTGATGAATGGAAAATTTTCACTTTAGAAAATCAACTTATAAATTTGAAACCAAAAATCTTACTTACATAATAAATGAATTACTTTTCAAAATGTAAGACTTTTTCTAAAGACATTGGTTGACTTAGTTAAATTAAAAAGAGCACGTATGATTAGGTGTATTAAGAGCTTGTGGGAGTAAAAAGACACAAATTATTCATATAAGCTTTAGGTTTTCCAAATAAACCTTGCTTAAGCAAATACACTTATATTTAACTACATCATCTCTTGTTCTTCACATTTTTAAAATCCAATGCAATAGGATTTGTGAAAGCTTAGCCCCACAAAAGGTAGGTTAAAGAACTAGCTAGGGCATTTTCACCCGGTCAAGTCAAAATTAACTCCTATTTCTCACCAACGGATTACCAAAAAGTGGTGTTTTTCCCCAAACTAAGCTTCTATTGAGCTTCTCTTGTAAGCAAAAATTTAAAATTTTCCACTTTTTTCACAAAAAGGTAATTCAAAAAGGTTCAAACAAGGTTGCGTGAAGTGCAAGTCAATATCGAAGATATCCTTCCCCAAACTAAAATGAAACATTGTCCTCAATGTTTAAAAATAAGGGTCAAAAGGAATCTTAACAAAAATTCTAAGGTCATGCCAAAAGAATAGATGTTAGTTCGATAAAGACAAGGATAAGAGATTTCCCACTTTATGAAGAGAAGATTGGAGACCATCAATGGAAATTGTGGGCATTGCTTTGTTCTTCCACAATTTTGAACCATGAATCTTCCAAAATCCGGAAAACCTAGACAAACAAGCACAAACAACCAACAAGAACGAAAGAGAACAAGCCTCCTCTCATCATTTTCATTGTTAGCTCAAAAACAACTTTAAACGAAAACGGCTTAGTTTTTGTTCACCAAGTACAAGCTATACTCGACCCCGAATTGATTTGTCCTTGGGGAAGCAAAGAGAAAATCAAAAGAAAATAAAAAGGATAAGCATGGGGTGCCTCCCACGAAGCGCTTGTTTATTAAAGAGTCCCCTAGCTTGACTCATTTCCCCAAACTAGGTTATCATGGTGGATAATAGTAGGAATGAAGAAATTCCAAGAGGTGGAAACCTCCCCAAACTAGGTATGAAAGATATACCGTAGCATTTTTGATCCCGGGTTCAAAAAACTTTTTAGAAAAGAGTTTCAAGAGAGAAAATGTGAACCCGGACAATGCTTTGGTAACATGAAAGTCTATTAAGGGTGGGTGGAGTGGGTCAAAAACATCAAGAGTCAAAAGAGATTTAGATGGTGCTAACTCTTTTGAACTCTTATCCTTAAAAGCATCCTTTTCAAAAGGTTTCTCATGAAATATTATCCCCGGGTCAAATATCTTAAGAGTTAAAGAACTCTTTCTTGGAAGCACATTATCAAAAATACCCGGGTTGAAAACTTTATCCTCATTGATTGTTGAGAATAAAACATTACTTACATGAAAATCCTCATAACAAACCAAATCATTTCCTTCAACATAACTTGAACCACCGGGTTCAAATTCATCACTTAAGCTCTTAAAAACACTTGAACTTGATTTGCCCTTCCATCATCATCGATATCAATTCCCGAGAGAATCATATCACTGATATATCACTCTCCTCCTATTATCTTGAAAATCCTTTTCACAACAGTAGAAACATCCGGAGGGAGAAGTGTCTTCATTAAGCAAATCATATCCGAAAAAACTTTAAACTCCCTCCGTATCTCAAGGTATCATAAGAGTTTCACTCCCGGGTCAAAAGTTTCATCATCATTAGAAAGATTTAAGAATTCATCGACCATGGAAAGAAATTCCCTTTCAACTTGTGAAAAACATTTAAATGTATCAAATTTATTTTCCACTTTCGAACTTGACTCGTCATAACTTGAGAATTCTTCGTTTTGTTCAAAAAGCACATTTTCAAAACCCTTGAATTTAGATTCCATTGAATTTCCCTTTATAGAAATCTCACATTCCTTTGCATCGTTGGACTCTCTTGGGATAGGATTAAGAATCTCAACACTAGACTTTTTTATTTCGTCTGACTCCGTTGAAGGAGTAGTGTTGATTTGCTCATCCACCATTAAAAGAGAATCCTTAATGGGCAAATCGGCAATGGTTTCGGAATTTGAATTCTTTTCATTATTAAGCTCATTTTGAAAATCTTCAATTACACCATTAGAAAGATCGTTAGACTCTCTTGGGATTGAGAAGGAATCTCGAACACTAGATTCGAATGAATCTTTTGATGTGTCAAAATGCACTTCTCCCATTTTTAAAGAGTTAACGGTTTCTAAAATCGGGACATCGGGTGTAATCGGAATTGGTTGACAAACATTCATTCTTGAAACAAAAGATTCACTTAAAGATTTGTCAATTATTTTCTCGGGTAAACCGGTTTCTTTTGAAATCCTCATTAATGGAATGATATCCTCCCCATTATCCATTGAACCATCATAGAAATATCTAGGGGTCTCTTCCCTTAAGGGAATGTCGGGTGTAATAGGAGTATCAATTTCCTTAATTTCAATTGTCCCCAAATATCCAATGGAAATGTTATCATAAATGGAAGTAGGACTTAAAAAATCTTTCACCAATTCATCAAAACGTTTTTGATAGTTCTCATCGTAATACTCATCAGGAATAACGTCTAGCTCTCTTGGGGTTGGGATAGGATACTTAACACTAAATTCCCGTGAATCTTTTTGTGTGTTAAGATGTCATCCCCCATTTTTAGAGAACTAACGGTTTTGTAACATTTTCTCATTTGTAGGTTTTTTTTCAACTTTAATAAATTCATTAATTTATTTTTAGAGTTTTACGAGTTCGCTTTTTATTATTATCTTATAGTTAAATCGACGTAACACTAAAAAATCATTGATCAATGTAAAAGGATATCAAACACATTAAAGATTTAAATCAAGCAAGGTTATATGATTATTAGGAGTATAATTGATAACTTTTACATAATTTATTTTTGTTGGTTAGTTTTTTGCGATTTTAGTTTCGCAATAAAATTATATTTAGGTCGTACCGGAGGAGCAACCTGTTACCTATCTACAATTAAACATTTACCCTGTTTATACCCAATTACTCAAAATTTAATTATTTTCCTCATCCTATATCCTCTTTAGATCAGGGACATTAGGCCTTTTACCCTTGAATTATATCATTTAACCCTTTATATTTCCGACAATTGTAAACACCTACATAAAGTTCGTAAGCTCATGGTATTAACTTTGTCAAAATCCCTTGTACCTTCTCCCCTCCTAAAACGTTTGGCTCTCCTCCTTGGGAGGTGGGAGAGCTCTTACAAGGACTTGTCCTTTAACCTCTTCTAGCTCCCATGGTTCATTAAGTGGTTTTATGGATTGCTTATGCTATAAAAGGGATGGACCTAGGTTTTCATTTTTTCCACTCTTACACATTTCTAACAAACAAATCAACCAAAGAACTCTCTCTTATCTTCACTCCAATAATCACGCACACATATATACTTATAGGAGTTTCATTTCTTTTGCTTCCAAGGTATTCAAGATTCAAAGTGTTCATCTAGACTACCTTTGGTACTACTCAAGGTGTGGGAAGCTGGATATTCGAGTTTTAACAAGGATTTATCATGAAACTTATTTAGGCGTTTTCTTGATTAGGGTTTTGGTTTGAAGGCTTGATTGTGGTTTTCATCTTGTGTTCATCATCCTTACTGACTTCCTTTAGTCTATTTAAGTTTTCATTACTACATTTATTGATTTTCTTATTATGTATTCATATTTGTTGAATTAGTTAATCACCACCTAGATTCATTTTAAAGTTATATAAAGTATATGATGTTTTCATATGGACAAAGGACATGGACAATTAGTGGACTAAATACATGTGGAATATACGGTGTAATACTTGGTGAATTTATGGTGCAAAGTCTTTAAGTAAAAATAATTACAAACTAACTTTATTAAGTGAAAACCCTAATTATGACTTTATATATATATTTGAAATTCGAACTATAAACCATATGTATTATATTTTATAAAAATAGTGCTCTTTACAAGGATCGTGAGCATGTAAGGAACTCGAAAAACGGAATTATAACGAACAAGATACGGAATTTACAAGTTATATCTAATTAGCTTTATAAAAATAATTTTATAAACTGTGATGAACAGTAAAAGTTACTGTTCATCAGATGTAAAAAATTCCATAAATTAAATATTTTGAAAATTTCTTAATACAAAATACGGACATAAATAACTCGAATTGAAAAGTGGAATTATAACGAACACGTTACGTAATTTACAAGTTTTATATAATTAATACTATGAAAACAAATTTTATAAACTGCTGTGAATAGTAAATACTACTGTTCCAACAGGGATATAGTTTTATAAATTTAATATTTGATAATTTTCTTATACTAATCTGAGGACTAAGGTCTCGAGAAACGGAGCTTATTACGATACGAATGATGATTTAATCGAGTTACAAATAAAGTAGTTTATAAAATTAGCTGTATATAAAACTGTGTTATGACAGAAAGTTACTCTGTTCATCAGTGGGTTAAACTTTATAAATATGATATTTTGATAAATCATTTTAATTCGAAGCGTGGTCTATAATAAACGTATTAAAACGGAGTTAGTCGAAAACAGATAAAGATATGAGTTTTTAAATCTCCGCGCGGCTTATTAACTTATATTTTTTATATTATTTTCTACAAATCAATTAATTTAATAATAAATATCAATATTAAATCAATATATTTTTAAAACGATGCCTTTATAAACGAAAATAATATGTTCTTACAGTACTAGTACCTATGCTTTATTTAACAAAGTACGAGTTATTTATGTTTTAACTTTTAATTAATTAATTAAAACTATTAGGTGGTTCGGTGTTGTAGCTATGCAATATGTTGATGTTTTTAATTTACATGACAATACATTTATAATCTTACGAACTTAAATTAATTAGGTTGGCATTCAACTTTCCGAGGCGGATTACTCATTTGATTTCGAGATTCAATCATTCACTTTTCGGTGGGTGTTCATAGCCCGCTTTTTTTCAACTTCATTGTTTTACAACTTTGGGGTGAGAAACATGCTTTGTTTTACGTTTGGACGCAAGTACTCTTTTAAACATATTACGGAGTTGGCTAAGTAGCTAACCACTATTGCACCCTCATGGAACTGTCAATTGCTGTTTAGCGAGCGTGAAATTGTTATGAATGATCTATTTGGGATTGACATTCCCACGTTCGGTAGGAGTTGTAGCGCTCATCAGTTTCGGTTTTTTTTTTTTTTTTTTTTTTTTTTTTTTTAGGAGGGGACCGTATAAACAACTGAACGTAATTAATTGTCGGACATTGTGGAGGTTGCGGGTTGAACATCTACATGGGCACATTTAGTGAATTAAATTGCATACATATTTGTCGAGCTTCGGTGTCATGATCTTAGTGCACTCGTTAATTTCTTTTAAGTTATTGTTTGTGTTACATGTGTTCTTTGGAAATCTTGTCGGTCCTACTTTATACATTTACATATACCTGTGAATTTCCAACTTTTTGTTGACGATTTAAAGCAATGTTTTTCTTGGTCAATAAGGTACGAGAAACATGGATACATTTGGTGGGTCATATTTTGGAGTCATTACTATAATGATTTGGATGCATTACATTTTAGAATATTTGTTATGTCTTAAAATCTTTACTTTTCCTTGGATGAACTATTTAGCTTCGGCTATTGTAACAAACAAGTCTATTGTTTTTCAATGTATCAATTTTAAGACTCATTTTGAGGTCGTTTCTTATCTCGTGCTGTTGATATATGATGTTATATTCCCCAACCATATTTCCGCTGCGAACCATTTGGGGGTGTTACAGATTGGATCCAAGAGCCTAGGGTATTTGAGAACTGGTTAAATGTTTTACTTGTGGTCTTTAACCATTTTCAAAAACTCGCTATCATACAAAAAAACTATTCAAGGGGCCACAATTCACTATTGAATTGCATTAGTTGGTTATGCTATATGCTATCATGATATATTCATGTTTATATTTATATTACATATTTAATATATCTTAGTTTATTAATTTACTTTTGTATGTTATTTTCTTCATGCAGTCATGTATTCTGCATCATCCGCTGTCTCTACACCTCTGTTTCTCACCGATCTACGAAACCAGAGAGTGTCATTTTGGGGAGACGACGAGGAGATTTTGATGGAGAACAGAGGTACCACGCGTCTTCGTATACGGATACGATGGATTCCTTACACATTCAGCCTGTAGCCCCACCATCTCCGGACATGTGGCCTGGACTGAGCACCCACATCTCTGTTATGTGCGGGTCATGAACACTCACCAGCATCTTATTGAGTGATACCATTGATATCAGGAAGCTGTGTACCAAGAGTACTTTGTAACCTTCGAGGATGAGGCACACCATGGAGGAACCAGCTCTACCCGGCTGATGCTTCACACGTAGCCCTTGTCTTAGGGGCTATTGTACATGATTCCGATCCCGAGGTGGATCCGGAGGAGGGGACTCGAGGAGGAGCATGCTGATACATGCCGACGGAGGGGTTGGAGATGAAGAGCCTCCCGTTGATGACTGTGTTGATGATGATGCTGATGTGATTATGATGGAGCTTTCGAGGTGAGGAGGATGGCGAGGAGGAGGAGGAGCGCCTAGCTCCGGCCGACTCTCCGTATACCTGCTGCTGACCTGTTCCTCGGCTCACAACCCTAAATACCAATTGGGATTTGTTGGGGATTGGGGGATTTGGTAGGTGGTTTGATTTATTTGGGGTATTTGTTTGTTGGTTGGTAACCTTTGGTGGTTGCTTCTGGGGATAGGCTAATGTGGGGATTTTTTGGTTATGGGGATACAGAGGCACGGGGAAGACTGTCAGAACTGAGCCACGATGTCAGCATCCATGGAGGCATGCATTGCTGAGCATGCTGCCGCACCTACACCACCACTACCTGTTGCATCTCCACCATTACCCCTACCATCACCACTCACCACTAGCCCTACGATAAGGAGCACTTAATGTATAGGGCAAGCAGGGGGGATTCAGATGAGAGTTGGAAGTTTGCATCACCACCTTCATTACTTCTACATACTTCCCCAGGAACTGATATCCCCGAGGTGATATGCCCTCGGAAGCGAGCTTGTCTTACTACTCCCGCTCCGGATAACG
Source organism: Tanacetum coccineum (assembly GCA_026074375.1). NCBI lineage: Eukaryota > Viridiplantae > Streptophyta > Magnoliopsida > Asterales > Asteraceae > Tanacetum > Tanacetum coccineum. The sequence goes on from BQNB010110107.1 coordinate 12,895, forward strand.
AGATCGGGGAGAGTTCAGCGGCTGGTGCCGCGAGACAGTCAATACCTACTCCAGCGATTGACACTTGGGATGAGATTGTTGAGGCCATGATGGAGATAGCACCGACCACCTTGGAGGGGGTCGACCAGAGAGTGACAGAGCTTGATACTACTGTTAGGCAGAGGACCGAGGAGTGCCGCGGTCGATTTGTGGAAGTCCAGGCACGTGATGTCCGGGCTTAATTGGGAGCCCTTGTCAACACACTATACAAAGAGAGGATACGACACTAAGCAGCACAATTTGGATATAGATAGAGAGCGGCTCGTATATGCTGCATACATGGGGGACTAGTTTGAGGGAGAGGAAGTACTGCGTTTTTTAAATAGTGACGCCCTAGAGGCACATGTTAGGACACTGGAGGCACAGGTTGCCACGTTGATTGCTCATACCACATCACTTCAGACTCAATTGACTACAGCGCTTGGACGTGTTACGACACTAGAGGCTAGAGACCCAGAGCCCCAGGATGGACCAGCTGAGGCTGGCAGCAGCAGTTAGTCATGCATCATTTGTAGCTATCCTGCATAGCCTATTAAGTTTTATGGGTTACTCACAGCTAATAGGCTGTAAGGACTTTTGTTTATCTTTTTAGCTATCATTGTATGGCGTATGTGTAAGTAATATGGGTGATCCCTGCTAACAACCGCCTTAGGTCCTATTTTCAGTTTTTGTAATATTATTGTACTTGAAACATGTATTTGGTTGTAATCAGGGGACTCATCATTATGATTATCGATGTTGTTGTGTATGAATGTTAAATTATTTATGTCATTGTTGATTTCACTTTCAGTTGTATATTTCACTGTGGATGGTGATCTTTTTACTTATTATGCATATGTCACGTTATGTTTATGATTGTGTGAAACCTGACGTGTATTATATTCCTTGTGCTTTTGAAGAAAATGTTACCAAACCATGAAGGAGCACACGTGGACAAAAACTCCGCCACCACAACCACTTCCTCCACCAAGTCCACTGAGGCTCAACTCCAAGCTTTGATTGATCAAGGCGTTGCTGCTGCTTTGGCAGAACGTGATGCAAGCAGAAGCAGGGACGACGATAACAACCATGGTTCAGGAACCGGCGGAAGAAGGCAAGTGCCTACTCAACGAGAATGCACTTATACTGACTTCTTGAAGTGCCAGCTAAATAAAATTCAAGGACACCTGAAGGAGTCGTTGGCTCCTGACCCAATGGTCTAATTAGCCAAACAGCAGAGAAAAGATGGAATCTGTTTTCCTTATCAGCAACTGTACTATTACCAATCAGGTTAAGTTTGCATCTTGTACTCTCCAAGGAAGTGCCTTGACGTGGTGGAACCCACACGTAAGGGCTGTCGGACAAGATGTTGCATACACAATGCCATGGACGGCTTTGAAAAGGATGATAAAGATTAATTATGCCTTGGGGCGTGATTAAAAACGTTGGAAATTTGTAGTACTGGAAACTTATGAAGTGAGAGGTACTGATTTGATGACTTACAATCAACGATTCCAAGAGTTGGCACTCATGTGTGATCGAATGTTCCCTGAGGAATAAGCTAAAGTGGAAAGGTATGTTGGGGGTCTTCCCGACATGATTCATGGTAGTGTTAAGGCATCCAAGCCTCAGTCCATGCAAGAGGCAATTGAATTTGCTATGAATGAATGGACAAAAGGATGAAAACTGCAGCTGAACAGCCAAGCAGAGAATAAAAGGGACTTGATGAACCTTCAAGGAACACCCAAAACAACAGCAATCCATTCCTAAAAGAAACAATGTGGCAAGGGCTTACTTGCTTAGGCCTGGAGATAAGAAGCTTATGGAATGGAACCAACATTATGTACTAGTGCAATTTATCACCCGATGGGCCATGTACTCTTAAGTGGCACTAAAAAAAAAAACTTTTGCCCAAAAAAGACTGGTATACCTCGGCCCTTGTGATCTGTAAGGCTTGACCTACTGCTCACTACAACTACAACAAACAACAGCAACAATAACCAGAGAAGGATCAAAGGGACAAACCTCCGAGTTATCATTGCTTTGAGTGTGATGCATGGTCCACTATAGGAATGACTGCCCAAAGATGAAAGAATGGAAAATCAAGGGAATGGGTGGAAATGGTAATGCTGTTGTAGCATGAGATTATGGTTGTGGGCTTGCTGGAACTAACCCGATACTTAATGTTGTCTACGGGTTACGTTCTCATAAATAACGTTATGCTTCAATACTATTTGACATGGTGCCGATAGAAGCTTCATATATATGCATTTAGTTCTTGGTTTGATATCAATACCAACTACATTTAGACCATGGTTTGTGAGGTTGAGTTAGCTGACGGTGAATAATTTGGGGTTTAATACATTATACGGGGTTGCACTCTAAACTTTCATACAATCATCCATTCAACATCGACTGATGCCCGTAGGTTAGAGTTATGTAGTTTTGACGGTATTATCGGTTTGGGACTGGTTAGCTAAATATCATGCAGTAATCGTCTGTTGATGAGAAATTGTTGTGTTCACTTGGAGACCAAGACTTTCAATTTTTCCATGGTGACGGGGGAAGCATCAAAAGTCAAGAGTACCGATTGAACATCATCTCGTGTACTCAAAACACCAAAAGTATTGCTGGTGGGATGTCCTATCTTTCTAGCCAGGTTACTATGAAAGAGACGAAGACAGGTCGAAGGAGAAGAAACTGAAGAAGTGCCAATAGTTCAGACGTTCCTGAGGTATTCCCTGTAGGACTTGCGGGTATTCCACAACACGCAAAGGGAATTTCAGATCGATTGATACCTGGATGCTGCGCCTTGTACACGGGCATCCCATATCGATGGCTCCATCGAGATGAAGGAGTTGTCGGACCAATTAAAAGAACTTTCCGACAAAGGCTTTATAAGACCCAGTTCCTCACCTTGGGGAGCTCCGGTCTTGTTTGTCAAGAAGAAAGATGGATCTTTCCGGATGTGCATCGATTATCGGGAATTGAATAAGCTAACGGTAAAGAACCGTTATCCGCTTTACCAGATTGATGATTTGTATCGATCAACTGCTGGTTAAGTATCTACTCAAAATCGACTGAGTCGGGTTATCATCAACTAAGAGTGCGTCTGGAAGAAGTTTTCCAAAGAACTCATTCAGAACTCGATTATGTACTTTATGAGTTTCAAGTTAATTGCCGTTTGAGTTTGACTAATGCACCTGCTGTATTTTTGGATCTCATTGAATCGGGTTGTGCAAACATACTGGATAATATTCGTATTTGTCTTTATCGATGACATTCTGATTTACTCGAAGAACAAGCAAGAGCTGCATGAGACCTCATGTTAATCTTGGAGTGTTAAGGAAGGAACTTTGTATGCCAAATTCTCTAAGTGCGAATTCTGGATCCCTAAGGTACAGTTCCTTGGTCATGTGATCGACAGTCAGGGTATTCATGTGGATCCTGCAAAGATTGAATCTGTCAAAGATTGGGCATCTCCTAAGTCTGCAACGGAGATTCGTCAATTTTTGGGCCTAGCCGGTACTACGAAGAATCATTGAAGGAATTCTCTAAGATCGCCAAGCCAATGACAAGCTGACTCAAAAGAGATCAAGTTTGATGGAGTGTTATGGCAGAGAAGAGAGCTTTTCAATGATTAAAGACAAAAAGTTGTGTAGTGCACCGATTCTTTTAATTATTGTTACCTGAAGGAAATGAAGACTTTATCGCTTACTGTGACGCTTCAATCAAAGGGTTGGGCGCGGTGCTAATGCAAAGAGAAAAAGTAATTGCTTATGCATCACGACAACTAAAGATTCATGAGAAAAATTACACCACTCATGATTTGGAGTTAGGTGCAGTAGTGTTCGCTCTAAAGATCTGGAGGCATTATCTGTACGGGACAAAAATGTTACAGGTGTTTACTGTCCACAAAAGTTTACAGCAACATCTCGTATCAGAAGGAGTTTTTAAACATGAGGGCATACGCCGTTTGGTTGGAACTGCTTAGTGATTATGATTGAGAAATCCGCTATCACCCAGGAAAAGCAAATGTAGTGGCCGATGCGTTGAGCAGAAAGGAACGAGTAAAGCTATTGCGGGTTCGGGCCTTAGTTATGACTATCGGTTTGGACCTTCCCAAGCGGATTTTGGAGGCTCAGATTGAGACAAAAAAACCAGGAAAAAAACCCCTCAAAAAAAATGGTTTTAAGTCTGAAGACGTAGGCGGTATGTTGATTGAGAATTCGAAGGACCCAGAAAAGCCCAGGAAGGAGAAATTAGAACCACGTGCGGACGAAACCTTGTGTCTAAACAACAGAAGTGGTTGCCGTGCTATGTGACCTATAGGGCTTGATTATTGCATGAGTACCTCAAATCGAGTTTTGTTCACCGGGTTCCGATTTAAAAATTTACCAGAGACATGAAGCAACTGTACTGGTGGACCTCCCTAACATGGTTTGGGGAATGAAAGCTGGGACATTGCAAAACCTATGCTAGCAAGTGTTGACGTGTTTAAGAGTCAAGCGAACACCAAAAACATCTGGCTTATGGTACAAAACGGCATTCATCAATGAAATGGGAATATATCTCTATGGACTTTGCTAACCAAACTTCCCAAGAACGCTAGTGGAAACGACACCATTGGGTATTGTAGACCGATCACTAAGTCTGCACACTTTTACCAATGATGGGAAATGAAACTCATGGACAATAGCTAGCAAAACTGTACTTAAAAGAAGTGGTACAAGGCACATGGGATACCATGTCTCGATCATCTGCGATCGTGACCCGTTTCATAAAACTTCTGTGAGGTAATTTCAGAAAGCCTATGTGTTGTCAATCGGTGGGATATGGAGTACGGGCCATACCACACCGGAGACTGTTGGACAAATGTGAACCCGGACCATCCAACCCTTGAGGATATGGATAAGCGCTTGTGTGATTAGGACTTTGGAATGGTTGGGAAGGACACTTACCGCTGATTGAATTCTCGTACAACAATAGCTACCACGGCTAGTATTAAAGCTGCCCCATTCGAGGCACTTTATGGCCGAAAGTGTCGGTCACCTGTGTGTTGGGCTGAGGTCGGAGATGCTCGGCTCACCGGTCCAGAACTTGTTCATGAAACAACCGAGAAGATTGTCCAAATTAAGCAGAGAATGCAAGCTGCTCGTGATCGCCAAAAGAGTTACGCCGATGTGAGGCGTAAGCCTTTAGAGTTTCAGGTTGGTGATCGAGTTATGTTAAAGGTATCACCTTGGAAAGGGGTCGTACGTTTTGGAAAACGGGGAAAGTTGAACCCGAGGTATATCGGACCTTTCAAGGTGTTAGCCAAAGTGGGAACCGTTGCTTATAGACTCGAACTACCTCAACAGTTAAGCAGGGTTCATAGCACATTTCATGTATCCAATCTAAAGAAGTGTTTATCTGACGAGCCATTGGCAGTTCCGTTAGATGAAATACACATTGATGATAAACTCCACTTTGTTGAAGAACCAGTGGAAATCTTGGAGCGTGAGATCAAGAAGTTAAGGCGAAGTCGTATTCCCATCATCAAAGTTCGATGGAACTCCAAGAGAGGTCCTGAGTTCACGTGGGAACGCGAAGATCAGTTCCGAGAAAAGTATCCGCACCTCTTCACAAAAACCGCACCCTCGAAGAATGTTGCATCTTGAGCCTTGGGACAAGGCTCTCCTAACGGGTGGAGACTGTAACATTTCTCATTTTCAGGTTATTTACAACTTTAATAAATTCCATTATTTATTTTTAGAGTTTTACGCGTTCGCTTTTAATTATTATCTTATAGTTAAATCGCGTAAACTAAAAATCAACGTTCAATGTAAACGGACATCAAACAAATTAAAGTTTACATCAAGCAAGTGTTATATGATTATTAGGAGTATAATTTATAACTTTTCATAATTTATTTTTGTTGGTTACGTAAAACGCTTACGTTTCGCAATAAATTACATTCGGTCGTACCCGGAAGCACCTTTACCCATCTACACTCAAACAAATACCCACATTTATACCCAATACTCAAAATTTAATTATTTTGCTTTCTTATAACATCTCAAAACCGGACCTAAGCTTTTACACAAGAAAGAAATGCAAAACATCCATTAAATCCTTTTCTACACATGTGAAATCTTACACTAGTGTACCTTTGACCAAGTTTCTAAAGATTGTCTCATCACTTGTACCCTCCTCCTAGGGAGGAGGAGAGCTCTTACACATGTACTAGAACCATTTTTCAAGCTCATGGTTTCACTTAGGTTGTTTTCTTCACACCACTTTCTTTAAATAGCAAGTCTTAGGTCCATAATTATACTCTTACACTTCATACAAGCAAATCAAAGCAAGAACACTCCATTTACAATGAAAAAATCCATACAAAAAAAAAAAAAAAAAAAAAATAAAAAAAAAAATAAAACTCCTCCCCTCACCTAAAAAACCCACGGCACATTTGGTTGCTGGGTTTCCATGTATTTGTGCATCCAAGGCATTCCAAGATTCAAGTGTTCCTTCAAGGTTATCGAATGTTTACTCAGGTGTTACAAGCTTGGATTCGGGTTTAACATGGAATTATCAAGAAAAACATTTACTTAGGGTTTTCTTGATTAGGTTTTGATTTTGAAGGCTGGTTAGGGGTTTACATCTTGTGTTCTCATCCTACTTGTGTTCTTAAAAGGTCATTTTAAAGTATTTCTCTATTCTATTCATTTATTTTCTTTGTGTAGCTTTTCTTGTTTTTAAGGTTTAATCACCACTAGGATACATTTTTTTTAAGTTATATAAAGTTTTTGAGGATTTCATATGGACAAGTGACATGAACATTTAGAGGACTTAATACATGTAATATATACGGTATAACACTTGGTGAAATTATGGTGCAAGGTCTTTAAACAATAATGATTACAAACTAACTTTATTAAAAACCCTAATTATATTTTAATACCTACTGTTGGATTCGAACCATAGACCATATATTTTATATTTTATAAAAATAGTACTCTTTACAAGGATCGTGAGGGGGGGGGGGGGGGCATGTAAGGAACTCGAAAAACGGAATTATAACGAACAAGTTACGAATTTTACAAGTTATATATAATTAACTTTATAAAAACAGTTTTATAAACTGTAATGAACAGTAAAAGTTACTGTTCATCGGAGGTTTAAATTGTATAAATATAATATTTTGATAAATTTCCTTAATACGAACCCACGGACATAAAGAACTCGAAAAACGGAATTATAACGAACAAGTTACGTATTTTACAAGTTGTATATAATTAATTATATAAAAGTAAACTGTTATGAACAGTAAATATTACTGTTCATAAGTGGTTTAAAACTTTATAAATATGATATTTTGATAAATTATTTTAATACAAATCCAAGGATATAAAGAACTCGAGAAACGAAATTATAATGAACGAGTTATGATTTAAACAAACTACGTATAATTAATTCTATAAGAATAGGTTTTTATAACACTGTAATGAACAGTAAAAGTTTTGTTATCAGAGGTTTAAAACTTTATATATATGATGTTTTGATTAGATTATTTTAATACGAGACATGGATACATAAGAAACGTATAAAAACAGAGTCCGAAACGATAAAGATATGAAGTTTTAAAACGCGCGCGCATTACTTTTATTTTTATACAATCTTTTATAAAACAACTAAACTAATAATGAAATATCATTATGAAATCAATAAAACATTTACTCCTATATTTTTTTCCAAACAGTACATTAGTAAACGAAAATAATATTTTCTTACGGATACAAGTACACACACTTTCATTTAACAAAGTACGAGTTAATTATTGTTTTAACTTTTAAGGAACAAATGAAAACTATTAGGTGGTGGTGTAGTTATACGACATGTGATGTTTTAATTATATGAAATACATTATACTAATACGGCCTCACTCCCCCCCCCCCCCCCCCCCCCCCCCCCACCGCCCCTCCCCATATAATTAATTAGGTGGCATTCAAGTTGCCGATGGCGATTCACACTTACTGATTTAGTAATCAAATATCACTTACGGTGTGTTCATAGCCTCGCTTTTATACAATTAAATTGTTTTACAAACAAACTTTGGGTGAGAAAACATGCATCATTTTACATTTGGACGAAAGTACCTTTTAAACATATTACGAGTTGGTTACGTAGCTAAACCCACTATTGCTCCCACTATCTTGAACTGTTCAATTGCTAGTTAGCGAGCCCTGCGTTATGTTATGAATAGATCCTATTTGGGATTGAATCCGTTCGGTGTGTGCGCTCATCGGTTTTCGAAGTACTGAAACAACGAACGTATACATGTCGGAACAATTTGGATGTTGCGGGTTTGAACATCTACATGGGCACATTTAGTGCATTAAATTGCATACATATATGTCGAGCTTCGGTGTCATGAGCTTAGTGCACTTCGTAATTACTTTTAAGATATTGTATGTGTTACATGTCTTACTTTGGAAATCTTGTGGTCCTACTTTATACATTTACTAAACCTGTGAATTCACCAACTTTATGTTGACGTTTTAAAGCATGTTTTTCTCAGGTCAATAAGGTACGAGAAACAAGGATACATTGGTGGTCATCATTTTGGAGTCATTACTATAAAGATTTGGATGCATTACATTTTGAGAATATCTATTATGTCTTAAAATCTTTACAATTTCATGGATGAACAATTTAAGCTTCGGGCTATTGTAACAAACAAGTCTATTTAATCCAATGTATCAATTTTAAACGACTCATATAGAGGTCGTTCTCATATCTCGTGCTGTTGATCTATGAAGTAACACTCGCCAACCCATATTTCCGCTGCGACCCATTTTGGGGGTGTTACAGATTGGCATCAAGAGCCTAGGTTATAGAGAACCAGGTCAAATGTTTTTACTTGGACTATAACCATTTTTTTCTCAAACATTACATCATACAAAAGTTTTTCACGATACACATGCACTATTGAGTTGCACTAGTTGGTTATGATATATGTTTCTTGATATGTATACATGTTTATATTATACTACATATATACTATGATAGTCTTATATAATATACTTATATAAGTTTATTTATTTTCCTGCAGTCATGTCTTCTGCATCATCCGCTGTCACCTATACCTCCGTGTACACTGATTCTGCGTCAGGCAGAGTCTTCTGGGGAGCCGACGAGGAGGTATCCGATGGAGGTGTACCACGAGTCATCGTATACGGATACGATAGACTTCCCATGCAGCCAGTAGCCCTACCATCTCCTGATTATGTGCCCGGTCCTGAGCACCCACCATCACCCATTGAGATACCATTTGTACCCGAGCCTGAGTACCCCGAGTACTTAGTACCTTCAGAGGATGAGGCACCCATAGAGGACTAGCCTCTACCCGCTGATGCTTCACCCGTAGCCCTATCACCAGGCTATGTACCTGATTCCGATCCAGAGAAGGATCCGGAGGAGGACTCCAAGGAGGAGCATGTTGACTACCCTGCCGACGGAGGGGATGGAGATGATGAGCCCTCTGATGATGACACTGATGATGATGATGATGATGATGAGGAGCCTTTCGAGGACGAGGAGGAGGAGGAGCACCCAGCTCCGGCCGACTCTTCTGCTATACCTGTTGTTGACCCTGTTCCCTCGGCTGGGGATACAGAGGCATTCGAGACTGATGAGTCTGCACCCACACCTAGACCACCTCAGATC